>ML975303.1:0-163511 GCA_010015605.1 Decorospora gaudefroyi
AGTTACACAGCACACTTCTTTCATCTTTACCCTTCTTATCACTCTTCTTGCCTTTAACAACATTCGTTCTTTGGCCTCTCTCCTTATCCAACAGTCAAGGACGACACCTCGCAATGGCAGCGAATATCCCTATACGCTCCAGGCACACTGGCCCTAGCAATAGCAGATCAAGCACCAACAACTCCATTTCAGTACCTTCAGGACAGCCCACATCAGGAAGCACCAGCCGCGCCAACACTCCTAGCCCCCTTGAAGATGATGTGATGAGCGGAGCGAACCTACGCGGAATCCTCCAACTCATCGCTACCAGCGTCAGCATGCTTGCGAAAGACAATGGGCGCAGCACCTACGTTAATAAACTAAGCCCCTTCGCCGATACGCCTCTCATCTTCAATAGGGAAAACGTCACCAGTTTTCTCAAAGAAGTGGAACGCCGCTCTGCGTTCTATCACTAGTCCATTAGGGACCGCATCGCCCGCCTCCTAGACTACTGCGACATAACACGCCAAGACATCATTGAATCCAGCATAGCTGAGTTTAATAGGGCTAGAGAAGATTAGGACTAGGACGCAGTGCGCTCAGTGCTTCGCACCCGCTTCCGCACTCAAGACCAGGTCCAACAGAAGGAGACTGAGGACTTATTGGAGACGCTAGTGTCAAGCCTGCTTAGTCACAGACAACCTATCCCTTAGAGGATACCTAGACAGCTTCGGCCCTAGGTTTACGCGTTGCCTTAAAGCAGGAGCAGTCACCAATAGTTAGAAGGGTTTCTACCTAGCCAAAGGACTAAACAAGTCCCTTCTTACCAAGACTCTTAACAAGTTCGACCTCTCTACGACAAGACCCTATGAGTTCGACTACGCCAAGCTTAAAGCCTTTCTAACTAAGACTGCCTCACAAGACGCAGAGCTAGCCACGTTTAACCTATCGTTTAGAAGAAAAGGGAGAACTCCTAAATACAACCCCGATAGCTCATTGCTCGCAAGAGACGTGTTCCGCCCCGCCTAACTAGACCCGTTAAGAGTGGTGCGACGACTAGGTACCCTACCACCTGCTGCCTCGCGCCCAAAGGGAGAACGTAGAGTCCAAATGCCTCCTAGTTACAAGCCTACGCAAGGAGAAGTCAAAGATCTTATTAAGAAGTTCTCTAACGTTAAATTAAACGGAATAGAGCTTGCCCTAGCACCTTAAGCCCTAAGAGAAGCGGAGCTCCTTTCCTATAAAGACGTACAGAATAACATTAGCATAGCCCTTAGCTAACTTGTAGCTACTACAGCGAAGCCTAATGCCCTATCGAGCTAACCCCCACGAACGTACACCGCCCCCCTAGTCACATTAGGTTTCCAGCAGAACTCTCAAACCGCTAGACAAGCAAGGGCACCTACACCCTAGAAGAACTCGACGGAACGCCTCTTAAGGCCACATATGCGGGGAATCAGCTAAAGAAGTTCTACCAACGCAATTAGGTAGATCCCGCCGTAGTCCTAGAGGACACACTAGAGTCGGATAAGTCAACAGGACCCGCAGATAAGGCAGGCGAGGAAGTGTAGGACTAACAAATCACAAGATCACATTACAAGAACAACCTACCTCAAGGTCCCATTAGACACCAAGTAGAAGTCCAGATTAACCGGCCGATCCAATTCGATCCAAGCGCCTACTAACAGTACAACTAGCACCCAGCCACTATGCGGACTATCGCGAAGTTTAAGAGGGCGAATGCAGAGATAAGAACGCGAACCTAAGGTTGGCTAAGGGACAGCCAACCATCAAGTAGGGGAGAGAGACCAATAGTTCATCAATCACGCCACCATCCAAGTTATCAAGTAGGGGAGAAAAACAAGAGCAAGATTAGCAGCCGAGTAATTAAGTGGGGGAGACCAAGGAAGAGCAAGAAGTTTAGAAGTTTTCTAGGTTCTTTTAAAACTTTTAGGGTTATTTACAAGAAAGCAAGAGCACAGAAACAAAGGAAAACGGGCAGAAATCAGAAGGAATGCAGCATAAACAGGGAGGAAGAGAGTAGGAAAACAAGCAGAAATAAGAAGGCACAGCTAGAATAGGGTGGAAAACAAGGAAGAAAAGAGCAAGGAAGATTAGGAAAGCAAGAACGCTATCGCCTAGACCAGCCCCAATAACCCATGAAGTCATAAAAATAATCGCATCAACCAGTTAACCACGAAAGCACCGCCAAGAAGCCTACTTCTTCTTCCCCTTGCTCTTATCGCTACCCTTACTATTACCCTTATCATTATCCCGCGCGTACAAATCCCTAAAAGTGTTGTTACGCCTCATCCGACTTAATTAAGGAGTTAGGCGAGTCTCAAGTTCAGTAGGAGGAGAACGCCTAGAAGGAGAGGAAGGCCTAGAATCGTTATCTTCTAGCCCTGCAGCCTAGTTCATGCCAGTCCATAGACGTCGAGGACCACAAGTTAGAGTGCCGTGCGCCTACTCAGCCCGAGCCACACCGCTAGCTTGAACGCGAGCCCCAGTAGACAATAGAGTAGGAGTAGGCAACGACAGAGCCTTAGGTCCCGGAGAAGGCTGCAGCAGCAGAACGCGCCAGTCCAACAGAACGCGAAGGTTAGGATTCACAAACCTATAAAAGCGACGAGGGGTAGGTAGAGGAGAGGAAGAAGGTACAGGCAGCGAAGAAGGCGATAGATCAGCATACAGATCGTCATAATCAGAATCCAGTCCCTTAGGCAGGCCTATTAGCGCAGGAAAACCCTTAAGCGCATTAAAGAACTTATTAAGGCTCACAGAGCTTCCACGATTCTCCCTCTCAACTACAGCAGTCAAGGTTAGAGAAAAGGTAGAACCACAATAGAACATGCCTCAGCCGCTATCGCCAGGAGTCGCCAATAAAGGAGAGGCGCTCGATAAGGAACAACGAGGACCATGCTCAGGCGAGCGGACAGCGTCACCAATAGTACCCTCTGTCTCTTCACCCCATCTATCGTCCCTAAGAATCATTTCCATAGTGCGATAATAATAAGTGCAAGCGATAGCTTCATCTATAGCGACCTCAACAGCAGTAGCTAGCTCAATAGTCGTAACTCTGCGGCCACCCGCTGCACGCCAAAGTCTAATAGCCCGCTCTTGTTCTTCGCGTGTGATAACAACTTAAGGAGACCTGCGGTTAGCCTAATCCAGAACCTGTCCTAATAGCGGATTGGAGGCCGAAGGTTAAGAGGTTAATAGTACCCAGCTATTCTAATTAGCGCGACGAAGCTCAGCACGCTAAGTGCGACAAACTAAGGGACTCAAGTCCTAAGCTTCCTAAGCACGCGAAGGAGAGTCCTAAGGACCCCTAAAGTAACTCGCAACTCGGCTGCGAGCGCTAGCAGAGTAATAGTTAATGCCTAGAGAAAAGAACTAGTAATAGGTAAACCAACCTGCTTCCCAGTTCTCAGCACGGGATCGACGAGAAGGTGTAGAAGCGGGATTGGCCGCAGCATCGTGACAGGCGAGGTCTAAACAAAAGAGAAAAAGTTAGCAATAATTAGAAAGAATCCTAATAGACAGTGCCAACCTTACCTATAGAGCAGTTATAACGGTTAAAGCGCCAGCACATAAGGCACCGACCGAACAACTAGGTAGAACCGGCATCGTCAACAACCTAAGTACAAGGCCAGTCGTCGTCATAGCAGTTATTGCAGGCGCAGTTAGACTAGGTAACATCGCCGTGGGCAACGTATGCAACGGCCCTAACCACAAAAAAGAGCAGGAGACTAGCTAGCATTAAAGGATAGGGCCTAATAGTTCCGCCGCTTGCAGCGCCATGCCTCATAACCCTCTCGTAGAACTAGTTTATATCCTAGAGCGTTGTAATTCTAGCGGGGTTGTTCTCCATGTTGTTAATGTACTATTAAGGCGCACGGTAAAGCCAATAGAAGAGGGTTTCTGCATTTAGGGTAGGAGCTTAGGGTCAAACTAAGAAGTTGCCTAGAGTTTGCCCATTTGCCTCCCAGATGTGCGCGTTCGCGATGTCAATAAGGAAATGGGGCAGCCTAACGCCAGCACGTTAGAGCTAAGCGAGAAGTAAGGCTATACGCAGGGCAAGATCCCCCCCGACTCGCACGTTAAGGAGGCCCGCCCTCATAACTAGCAAACGATTAGCGGGTAATCTAGAGGATCATTAGAAATACTTACAGGCTTCCATAACAAGCCAGGTGCCAGATGGCTTCTTCTTAGGGGGGCTCGCATAACAGGTTAATCCACTGCGACCACCACGAGGAGGCTTCTTCCCTCTACCGCCACTACCACCGCGACCACCAAGGCCGAGTTTAGCTATACCAGTAGCTATAGAACCAATGCCATAATTAACAGTAGCCATGTTAAAGAGAAGAGCGAAAAAAAGGTCTGTAGTATGTCCAATGCGAGGTTAGATAAGCGAAGTCGAGGCAGGGTAAAAGATAGAAGAAGTGAGAAGTAAGAGAGAAGAAGTCTAGGCAAAAGAGGAGGGTTTCTTATACGCAGTGGTCCTAAAGCCTAGAAAGTAGGTAAGGGAGAGCGGAGCAGGACTAGGAAGGGCAAACAAGAAAATAAGCCTCGCCTCCACCGCCGGATTACTTCCTAGTTGGTTTCTCACCTATTATTAAGGGGGGAGGCGGCTAACCAAGCTTTGCGAACAAAAGCCGCCGCGAGCGTGCGTCGCCCGGACCGCACAAACAGAAGTTTAGCGCCCTTATTCCTAGTCTCTTTCCTTACTCTAAGAACTAGCGCGGGCAGTAGTTCAAAACAGGACTATAGAGAAGGTTAGGTTAGACGCAAAGAGTTGCGAGTTAAGGAATTAGCTATCTATATAAGGGGGTAGTAGTCGTAATAGGTATAAGCTTAAGAGGACCAAGCTCTTAAGTAGAGGAGATATGTAGTAGAGCATTATGTAGTACGTTACGTGCGCTATAGACTAGCGCCTAATACTTCTTTAGGACGCGCAGCACGCAGCGACTAACAATAATACAACCTACCTTATGCATCAAGCATATCCTTCACCTACACTACCTCTAACGCAACTATTAGCGTCTTTACTACGCTCTTTAAGACGCTTTGTTATAGATTTTAATAGCTTTAATATATTAATATACTTAGTAATAACTACCTAGTTAGTAGCTATAAGGCTATTAGATTGCATCTAGGTTATAGTCTTAGGTAGCTTATTACTATAGCTAATTGCGTACGTGTTCTTATCTTGCACGTAATATATATAATAATTAGCGTAAGCGTTAATAGCGTGTTATAGCTTAATAGCGCGCTTAAAGGTAGAATAATATAAGTTCTAGCAAGTAATAACTAGCTTAATAGGCGTAAGTATTTTACGCTATTTAGTAGGTAGCTTAGTATTAGCTAGGCTCTAGAATTTTTTAAAAAGCTCTAGCTACTATAGCGTTTTAATATAGTTAATTACGCTAAGAAGTATATCTAGTAGTCTATTTCTTATTCTTAATAGTAAGCTTACTACTATTATTATTTTACGTATTATTATTATTACTCTAAAGCAACACCTAGCTAATTAGGTTAAGAGTATAAGCACTATAGTAGAAGTAATAATAGGTAGTAGTTAAGCCTATCTACTCTATAATTCTAAGAATAGTAGTGTTATTATTAGTAGCGTTATTAAGTATAAAGTAGCTAATAGTACGTAAGTTAATACTAAACTACTATAGAGTTTTACTAATAATTTTAGTAATCTTCTCGCTAGTGTAGGCGCCTATTAGCTAGAGTAGCGTAATAGAGAGGTCTATAAGGTTACTAGTGCTATTAACGTAGTGCGTAATAACGCCTAAGAAGCTACGCTTACTACTCTTTATTATCTAACTATTAAACCTAATATAGATCTTACTAAGCAACTTTAATAACTAGATTAGCAATAACCTAGAGTAGTATAAAGTTAAAATAATATATAATATACTATAAAACACTTGCGTAAGACGTCTATAACGCTATAGCTACTTCTAGGTTTATAGCTTTAAGCTATAAGCATCTATTAAAACGTAGGCTTCTTAAACTTAGAGAATAGGTAGTTACTATCTATAAGCTAGGTAACTATAGTATATTAAAAGGCCTAATAATTAAAGCCTCTAAGCTTATTAGTAAGGCTCTATAATACCTTAATAGTAGTAGCTTTTAAGATAGCGCGTAGGCTACTCTTACCTATCTTTATTACGCTATACGCTTTACTAGAAGCTATAGAGCTATAGCTACGTCTAAGTTACTTAAGATAGCGTGCTAAGGTTAACGTTAAGAGTGTTGTTTTATATATACTACTATACCTAGTATCTATCTACTTGTGTTAGTAATAATAATTAGTAATAGATAAAGAAGAGACAATTAGAGTTCTTAATAAGTGCAACGTAGTAGCTATAGTAGTATACCTAGCTTTTGCGCTACTTCTAGGTAGCTATAGGCTTGCAATATAGTAGTAAATATAACTAATCTATATTATTAAAGTTATTAGCAAAGCGCTTATTAAGACTTTTATTACTATTATTATTATTATTCTTGTTATTCTTAGTTATAGCAACTATTATAGCGCTACTACTCTTAGTTAGCGCTATAATAGTAGCTTTAAGCTAACTCTTACGTAACTACAACTTAAAGGTAGATAGCTTAGTAGCCTAAAACGCGGCAATCGCTAGAGCTTTGCGTAGTAAGAGACGCTAAGATAGCTATTAGCTTTTATTAATATTAATAGGCTATAACTCTATACTACAAGTAGTAACTCTAGCGCACTTATTTAGTGCAAATGCGTCTCTACGCTAACGTTTAGAGGGTTAATTAGGTAGTATAGCAATAATAGAGGCAAGTGCAATATAAAGAACGCGTTAGTAATTATATATAAACAAGTAGGCTTTAGTAGCTTTAAAATAGAGGTAGGTAATAACTCTAAGGTTCTGCGCTAAGAGATAGCTAACTAAGCAAAACTTAACACTACGAATCTATTGCGAGATTGCTTGTATAGCAAACTTAATAGCCTTACTAAAATTAACGCTAAAATATTAAGCTAATTAAGCTAATTAATTAAGCCTTAAGGTTAAAGGCTTAATTAAGTGCAAAAGTTCTAGTTAGAAGCTTAGCTTAATCGGCTTGCAGTTTCGATTAAGCCTTAATTAAGCGCTTGTATTTAGCTTAATTATTAATAAGTCTAGTAGCTAGAGTTAAATAATTCTAATTTTTAAGCTTTATAGGTGCAATACAAAGGCTTATAGTTACTAAGACCTAGCTTACACGCCTAAATAATCGCTAGACTTATTAATAATTAAGTTAATTAAGTCTTAGCTTTTAGCTTAACTTAAGGCTTAAATATCTATTATAAGGCTTAATTAATTAACTTGTTTATAGTTTTTAGCTTAAGGCTTAATTAAAAGCTTAATTAGCTTAGTGTTTTATAACTTAACTACCTATACTAAGTACTTGTTCTTATAATTCTAATCGCACAATTAATATATAGTGTCTATATTAGCGTTAGTTATAGTTACTACTATAGCGCTATTATTACTCTAATTAAAGCTAGCTCTATACTACTACTATACGCACTATATAGCGGCTAATAACTAAGGTAAGATCTACTATCTCTAAGGCTTAAGAAGATTACTAAGCTTACTAAATATACGCTTATATTCGTAGCTTAAAGCTAGAATAGAGAGCACGTTAATAGCTATCTATATAAGGCTAGAGTAGCGATTACGTAAGCCTACCTAGTATTTAATAGAGTAAATAGTAGCGTAGCTACTCTTACTAGCTTTTAGTTTGCACGCCTTCTACCTCTCGTACTTATCTAGATAACTGTTAGTAGCAGCTATAGCGCTATCTAGGTCTATAAGAGTATTAATTACGTTGTTAATCTTGTTTGAGATAGCCTTTTAGCGCCTTACAGCACGCGGTAAGGTGTTGTACTCTACCTAAAGCTTGTAAAACGCGCAGTTGTTAGCCTCTAGCCACTTAGGTTTGTCCGCCTAGGCGACCTCGCAGTACGTTTTGTAGCGTAGGTAGAGTAGAGTTGCAGCGTAGTACGCGGGTAAGAGGTTAAGCTTAGTGTAGTAATCACTAGCCTTCGCCTAGGCAGCGCAGAGGTTAATTAGGAGGTAATCTTTAGGCGCTTCGTTATGCGCGTTATAGTTAACAGCCTTATAAGCTTTAACGCGTTGCTTGTAGTAAGTAAGTATATACTTAAAGACTAGGATAACCTTAGCGATAGCGCTGTAATAACTGCCTCCAACGCAACCCTCGGCGTCTTTGCTACGTCCCTCTAGGCGCTTTGTCGCTAACTTTAGCGGCTTTAACACGTTAATATACTTAGTAACAACTGCCTAGTTAGTAGCTGTAAGACTGCTAGATCGCATCCAGTCCGCAGCCTTAGGTAGCTTGTTGCCACGGCTAATTGCATATGTATCCTCATCTCGCACGCGACATATATAATAATAGGCGTAAGCGTTAACAGCTAGCTGCAGCTTAACAGCGCGCTCAAAGGCGGAATAATAAGAGTTCTAGCGCGTGACAACTAGCTTAACAGGCGCAAGCACTTCGCGCTAATTAGTAGGTAGCTTAGCGTTAGCTATGCGCTAAAACTTTTCAAAAAGCTCGAGCTGCTGTAGCGTTCTAATGTAGTTAATCACGCTAAGAAGTACGCTAAGTAGTCTATCCTTGCGCTAGCTGTGTAACAGCTCGCTCTTAACAGCAAGCTCGCTGCGATTGTTGTTGTACGCATTGTTGTTGCTGCCCCAAAGTAACGCCTAACTAATCAAGTTTAGAGTATGAGCACCGCAGCAGAGGCGACGATGGGCAGCGCTAAAGCCTATCTGCTCCGCAATCCTAAGAACAGCAGCGTTGTTATTAGTAGCGTTGTCGAGCATAAAGTAGCCAATAGTACGCGAGTTGACACCAAACTGCTGCAGAGTTTTGCTAACAACCTCTGCAATCTTCTCGCCGGTATGGGCGCCTGTTAGTTGGGGCAGCGCGATAGGGAGGTCTATAAGGTCCCTAGCGCTGTTAACGTAGTGCGCGACAACGCCTAGGAAGCCGCGTTTACCGCCCTTTGTTGTCTAACTATTAAAACTAATGTAAATCTTGCTAAGGGCCTTTAATAGATTAATAACGACCTGGGGTAACATAAAGTCGAAACGACGCATCACGTACCGCGAAACGCTTGCGTGGGACGTCCACAACGCCGTAGCTGCCTCTACGTTTGCAGCCTTAAGCATCTATTAAAAGGCGGGCTTTTGAAATTCAGAGAGCGGGTGGTTGCTGTTAACAAGCCAGGCAACTGCGGCATGTTAAAAGGCCTAACAATCAAAACCCCTAAGCTTATTAGCAAGACGCTGCGATACCTTAACTCTACCGGCTTTTAGTAGAGCGCGCAGGCCGCCCTTGCCTGCCTTCGTTGTGTTGTGCGTTTTACTAGGAGCTGTGAGGCTATGGCCGCGTCTGACTTGCTTAAGATGGCGGGCTAAAGTTGTTGTTGAGAGCGTCGTTTCGTATATACCGCCCTGCCCAGCGTCTATCCATTTGTGCTGGTGGCAATAGCGACAGACAAAAAAGAGGCGATTAGGGTCCTTGATTAGCGCAACGCGGTAACCATGGCGGTATATCTAGCTTTTGCGCTGTTTCTGGGTGGCTACAGGCTTGCAATATAGCGGCAAACGCGACCAATCTATGCTGTTAAAGTTGTTGGCAAAGCGCTTATCAAGAAGTTTGTCGCTATCCTTATTGCCATCCTTGTCGTCCTCAGTTATAGCACCCGTCGCGGCGCTGCTGCCCTCAGTTGGCACTACGATAGCGGCTTCAGGCTGGCTTTCGCGCAACTGCGACTCGAAAGTAGGCGGTTTAGTGGCCTAGGACGTAGTAATCGCCAGGGCTTTGCGCGGTGATAGACGCTAAGCTAGCTGATGGCTCTTGTTGATGTTGATAGGCTGCGACTCCGTATCGCGAGCAGCGACTCTAGCGCGCTTGTTTGGTGCAAACGCGTTTCCGCGCGGACGTTTGGGGGGTCGATTAGGCGGCATAGCGACAATAGAGGCAAGTACGACACGAAACAACGCGTCAATATACGCGAATTAGTAGGCTCTAGCAGCTCTAAAAAGAGTGTACTCACAGAAGGGTCCTCGCGGAAGTGTAGCTAACTAACGCTAGCGGTAACTTAAGCGAGACTCAACACCATGAAACTATCGCGAGATTGCTCGTACAGCAAACTTAACAGCCTTACTAAAAACAACGCTAAAACATCAAGCTAATCAAGCCAATTAATCAAGCCTTTGACCCTGAGGCTTGATTGATTGTAATATCCCTAGGCGGAGGCTTGACTTGATTGACTTGCAGTTTTCATCAAGCCTCAATCAAGTGCTTGTTTGCAGCTTGATTGTTGACAAGTCTGATAATCGCTAACAATATTAACGACGCGATCGACTGTATAGTAAACCCAGGCACTGCTAGCAGCAGCAACAAGGAGGATGAGTTTAAGCAGTAGAAGCGCTGCGAGCCATGTGCTGCCAAGGGTAGTACTCACGCAGTAGACCCTATAAGATACTAGGTAGAGCTACGCGATCGCTACCCCAACCTCAGCCAACTCGCGATCGACGTACTCTCCATCCTAGCCTCAAGCTGTGAGTGTGAGCGCTGTTTTAGTGAGCTAGGTGACCTGTTAGAGCCTCGCCGACGAGGGATCTCACCTGAGCTTTTGGCAGCAATACAATGTACGAAGAGATAGAGAAGAGCTGGGTTTGGCAGCGACGATAAGGTGGACCAGAAGGTGCTCACCGACGAGCAGCTTAACGCCAGGTACTTGGTGGATACATGGGACGACGGCTGAGAAACTCAACCCCAGAAATCCTATACAACTTTCCTAATTAGGAATCAAGCCAATCAAGCCAAGCCAGCCGGCCGACCCTCTGCAGCCAATCAAGCTAAGCCAGCCGGCCGCAGGCCTCTCAAAATACCAAGCCGGCCGACCTAGGGGCCTTAGGTCGGCCGGCTGGCTTGTTGACAAGTATGGAGGGAAAGAAGAGCTTTCTAGCTTCTTCTCTTCCTCTTCATTCCTAGTAAGGCCGCAGGGCTGCGTCTTTACATAGCCAAAACACGTTTGTTATTCTAAAGTCTAAACGAATACAAAACAACCCATTACACACCCCAGCTTAACCCTCACCTAATAGCCAACCCAACACCGGGCTGCCAAACCTACACCGGAACCGCAGCCTTCGCCTGTGCCCCATGCACACAAGCTACCTGGCGCGGTGGTGGCGTTAAAACACCATCCGTTGGCTCCTCAGCTTCGGTACCTCCACCGAATATCGTGCGGAGGTGTGTGAGGACCGACCGGAATGCTGAGTCGGATTTAGATTTCGATCTAGCAAGTGGATCGTCAGGAGTGGAGTGGCCTGGGAGTGAGGCTGAGCCGGGCGAAAGCATTGGTTCGGGAGCGACAGGATTCACGTTTTGTGATGATGAGGACGGGGATGAGCGCGCTGGTGCTGTTGGTACTCGTGCTAGCTGTGACATGGACGAGAGTGCGGATTCGATGTTAGTAGTTTGTCTTGGCTGAGGCGCCGAAACACTTCTTTCCAACGGCGATGCGAGTAGTTGTCTCTCCGCGCCAGCTGCAGCAAGCTCCTTTGTGTCGTCGCTGGGACGCGGACTCGCTTCAGGAATAGGCGTCATAGGCGTGCCAACTCGGCGCAAAGACATGAAAAGGTTTGGGTCCTCATCCAGCACTTGCGTCACAACAATTGGGCCCTTCTCGGTGTTATCAAGAAGCGTGTCGTTTGGGAATTTTCTGGGTCGGCGGAAGCAGCGGCAGCAGAATAGGAAGGAAAGGAGACCACTATAGTAGAGTGTTTAGTCAAGTAGCTTTGAGGAGTGCGGAAGAACTGGATGGATGGCGAGTGTATTGATATCGTTGTAGGATGGTTGGGATAACGAGTGTGATTGGAAAATATTTCCTGACGTGACGTGATCTAGATATTGGAGACCGGTAAGAGTGTACGCGATGACACTCACAAAAACAATGCAGCGGCCGAAGCAAGTCCACCGAGAAGCCCATCTCTGATCTTGCGTTGCTTCTTTTGCTCTTTTGCCGCGTCGACAAACACTACAAAACGTGGGAGGCGAAAAGGGAAGCTTGGTGCGAGTGTTGATGCGCCCGACCTTTTGTCGATTGTCGGAGTGCTGACGGCCATGAACGCGTCGATTAGAGGCACGGAAGCCTCTGTAACTGTAGGCTTCGTCGGTTCCACACCACGATGGTTCTTGGTCTTCTTCTCCTTGGTCTTGGTCTTGGTCTTTCTCTTGGTCTTCGTAGACGTACTGCCCTCTTCAGGGGTCCAAATACCGGCTTTCACATTACCCTGGCCCGCAGCGATAGCAGCCCTCTCGTCCGACGTGCAAGTATCAGCAGCTTCACGGATCCAGCAGACCGACGCAGGTTCGGGCGGCACAACGTTCAAGTGCTGCGAAGTACTGGGACCCTTGGTGCGGAACTTGAACAAATCAACTCTGCGACCCGTGCTGACGTCCCTGCCCTGGATGACGCGAGTGAAGATGGTGAAGGTTGTTTCCTGTTGGTAGTAGGGGGCTTGGTGGCCAGCGTCGTAAATGCGAGAAAACGAGAGGTTGCCGAATTGACGAACTTGTCCGCCAACATTCGCATTCTTGACGCGGATATCCGCATAGCCAGCGGCTGGGAAGGAGGTTTTATATCCAGGGACGAGCTTTGCAATCTCGAGAGAATAATTTTGCCCTCCATACCAGTTGCATATGAGGTCCGCGTCGCCGTGTATCAGGGCTACGCGGATACCGCGAGCAAGCAGGCCAGCCAGTGAGCTCAATTGCGCGCCACGGACTGCGTCTCCACCTACCAAGCATCAGTAAAGATATTCAGTTGAAAAGAAGAACTAACACCTAAAAACGTACGAGAATAAAATGCTTCCAGTACCGCCCCACTGGAAGAAGTGAAGTTCACTGGCGCACCAAGGGCCCGCAAGACGTTGGCCTGGTTAAGGTACTCAGAAAAGGCAAACCCTGGTGAGACCTCTGGCTTGACTCGAATGTCATAGATGCTCCTTGGTACATTATACGCGGCGATAGCGGCAAATGTGCAAACATTGAGCGCAGTTGCGCAAACAGTGTTAGTATCCGCGTCGTCACCAAAGCCTTCAGGATCAGACAGAGCCACCATGTTCTGGCATTGCTGTGCGAGGTCTCTGCAGCCGCCCTCTGAGTTGATTCCCGATATCGCATCTTGCAAGGTAGCTTGGTCGACCCAGCTGATGCCGTATGTGTTGTTGTGCGCAAAGTTCAAGGCCGCAGTGGCTGCAATTACAACATCGAGTATACCGTTTATAATGCCGACAGAACTGAGGTGTATGTCCAAAGTGTTCGCTGGGATAGTACCTTGCTTTCGTTTGCCGTTTTGTTCTTCGTAATAGTCCGCAAAGATGGGACCGTAGGTACCCCCATAACTCTCGGCAAACAGGTTGATAGCGCTGGATTTCACAATGGTGCGGCCGGGACGGATTCTCGGATTGTACTGTGGGAATACCGACAGGAAGCCTTGGAGAAAATGCCAAGATGATCTCGCAGCGATTGCACTCAAACGTTCGGTATTGCTGGAAAGACCAGAGGCAAAGGTGCCGTTCTTAAATCGCCAAGCCGGTGTGTCAGCGGGAAGGGGAGAGGGTTGCATGCGACTTGCGAGACTAGCGGGATCGTCCTCCGAAAAGTCTATCGAGGCGTTGACGCGCTCATTATACGAAAAGCCAGCCTGGGTAGGTTGATCGATGAAGAGGATATTGGAACTGCGATCCCAACCCCAGAGTCTCGGTTCTGTACGGTACGTGCCATCGGGATTTTGTACGAGCTTGCAAGGGCCAATTTCCTGAAACAGCTCATGCATACTGGTCCATCCAGGTCCCCCAGATAGCCAGATCGTCTAGTTGGTGAGATGGTAAGCGGAGGCACAGGGTTGAACGCAGTGTAAGAAGAGGATGCTACTCACCAATGGCGCTTTCTCTGGGTTATTGCGTGCCTCGATAAACCAAAAGAAAGTATTTATAGGGTAGTTCTGCTGGTATGGCGCAAGGGTCAAAGGAGGAAAGTTTATATAGCCGGAGTACTGCTTCTGCCATTTGGAGGTCGTGGCACACGTCCTGGAATTGACTTTCTTGTAGGAGATGGTAATATCGGGATTGATTGGCGACTTGATGATGCGATCATAGGTAACAGGTAGCGGATACTGCTGTGCAATCGATAACCCAGCAAACAGAGTAAGAAATAGAGCGATGGGTGATACTAGTTGGATCTTTCTTTTGTTAGTGCGAGTACGCGACTGTGGGCGGGGATAGGATTGGCTTACCATGGTGCCGGGTAGTCGGACTGCGAATAAGGATAAGAGCCGGGTAACGGAAGCCGGAAATAATATGACTGGCCTGGAAGCACGAGCAGTTCGCGGTCCAGTTTTCAGGTTGTCGGAGTGTGAAAAAGCACGGCGGGCAATTACACCGGTAGGTACCTATGTTTGATATTGAGTTCCTTTTGTACTCTGTACCACGACTACCTTCACTGTTAAGAAGCAAGCACCATCGATCAAAAGAGGCAAGCCGTTTGCACAGTTCAAAGCAGCTGCGAGGTAAGCCTGCTGGCGCGTTTAGCTTGGTAACTGCATGGGCGCTTCGACCACTAGCAGGCGCGTTTGCATATCCCACGTACATCCAAGCGACCTTGCAGAAGGGGTCCGACCAGCCATTTCAAGGTTACAATAAGAAAAAATGCTCAACCACAATAACGTAACCTTACACATGCTATTCTAAGATAGGGTGTAAGGCCCGCTGCTTCAGTTCACCTCACGCACAGGACCCAAGGGCATCCATGTCACCCTGCAGGACATGCACGCCGCTTCTTAGCTAGAGAGACGTGACGAGGAAAGAAGATTCTAGATGCGGGAGTTCTGTCCAAATTGTGATGTTCTACACTAGCGCAGGTTTGCTCAACAGCGAGTGTGAAAGGGGAAGCAAACTTATTGGAGGATACTACTAGCGAGCAATCCCCGCGACAAAGCTTCACCTCTACACTCAACCCATCCATCTCCTACCTCGCTACGCGGGAGAAACTATCGTAGATCGCTCGATTTTCCCGCCCGCCTCCCTGCGATACTAGATTTGCTTTTGTTTATTTTGTTGGAAGGGAGAGTTGGTTGGAAGGGAGAGTTGGTTGGAAGGGAGAGTTGGTTGGAAGGGAGAATTTGTTGGAAGGGAGATTTGCTTGGAAAGGAGATTTGGTTGTCTTTTTATGTATATAGATTCTTAGGGCCAGCACGCGCTCTCAGAGGCCCCAGGAGAGAACATTCACCCGCCAAGCCTCTGTAATACGCGCTAGAACCCACGCCACCAATACCAGCGTTTCCTCATACTTCAGGAACAACCATTATCCAAATACGTGACCGGAACGAGGTTGTGTAGAAGGCTAAATGTATACAAAAGTGCGGAGTGAGACCATAGATGTGGTGACACGACATACTAAGATTGAGTTGGTGTATCCGACATCCAGGGCGCGTAGACTGGTTGTGTAGTGAAACGGTGTAGTCAGCTATTCAGAGCTGCATTGGCGAGCTGCATGCGTCTACCATGGCCTCCGTAAATCCATCCGACGGCATCAGCCATGTCATTATGGTACGGTTTCCAACCTATAAAGTCATCAGATGCTGAACCCGTGCCACCACCTACGCAAAACTTGACTCACCTTCCGGGGCAAACCCGCCTGCCTCCTTGCCCTTGAGCTCGCTCCAGGTCGTCTTCTGGCTTAGCCCAAGCTGCACTGCTCTCGACCTCTTGCCCCTCTTTGCTATGATCCTTACTTCGCCTTTAAGATCCTGTTCTGGTCCGGCGATGCGCCAGTTCTCGTTCACTTCATGTCCCGGCTTCGCGGCCCAAGGCTGCATGATGCGCCCGTCTTCCGTCCTCTCATCGCCGGTAGCAGTCTCCTGCTTGTACGGGACAATGTACATTTTGACTTGCGCGCCGAATTCCTCTCCGTCTCGTTCCTTGATGAGCGCATCCCAGGTCCCAGGCTGCGCCGAGCGTTTGCGTAGATGGTCGTAGCCAGAGGCGATGAAGTCGGTACAGGGGGTTATGTACGTGAGCTCCTTCCAGGCGTCGCTCTTCAATAGGGTTTCGATGTCGAAGTAGGTTGTGACATCGCGCCAACCGTCCCCCATACCAAAACCATGCCAGCAGTCCTCGACGACGAGTGTATCCAGACAAAGACCAGGGAACAAGGTAAGCGCATTTGCCGCATAGTACATGGGGTAGTATTGAGAACTTCCCGACGGGTACAGCGGGAAGGGGAAGGCCCGAACGCGGGCGTGACGCAGCCGCGTTACAACGCTTTGGTCGACTGAGAGGAGCGTCTCGAGCAAGTTCTCTGTGCCGCGAAAATGAAGGGTGCAGTTGAGCGGGAGATGGCGATTGGCCTCGGCGAATATTTGGCGGCAGCTGAGTAGAAGCGCTATCCGATTGGAGGGCTCCGAGTCCTTACCGGGCATGCTGGGATGCTTGAAGCCATGACGGATGGTGTAGCTGCGGAAGAGGAATCCATAGATAAGCTCGCGCAACTCAACGGGTATCGTGAGTAGATTCGGAGCATCCATGAGGTCTGAGGTGTGAGATACAATTGATAAGAAGCACTACGTCCGATTGCGTCTACCAACCTTGTTGAGTAGCACGATGTGGCGCCTGTGAAGCTTGGAGGGTCGCAGAATCTCGGTCAAATGCAGAGCGGAGTCACGGAAGGCGCGGGATACAAAGAAATACCTCAGCTCCCACAGAGCTTATATATGTTCCAATGGTCTTGCCCTGGCGGTGAGATGACGTGTGGGTACGTTATCGCGCTAAGCATTAGTAGCGTTATCAGAGTGCACGTGTGGTTGCATGCTAGGGTACCAGAGGTCGTAGGCCGCAAACAGACGAGAGATATATACATTGGTTAACTGCCGAGGTACTTGTATGTACACGTCCAAGCCAAGCCGCGTCTACTCTGTAGTTTTCCGACTACCTGGGTATCGTTGTTGATGCTCGCTCAAAGTTCAGATCTAGCTCGTATCGGCTGGGGTATGCGCAGCCTTCCAACCCTGCCCTGCCGCGACTACATCAATCAGACTTGGAACGTCCACGGATCCGTTGTTGCTCTTCTTGCAGCTTCTTCTGCTGCCATTGCCATTCTACCAATACAGGCAAGAACTGCCAGAGATCGAACTCCGGCCAAAGACACTCCAGAAAGACAATAGACGTGTTCTCATGAGCCTGCCAAAGCATGAAATCGCTCAGCCGCTTCACGCCAGAAGTACGGACTAGCAGATCTAGAGGTGGCGCATCAGCTGTCATCATGTGATCGGTCAGGGTTTGAGCGCTAATCGACTCTGGGTCCAGGAACGTGGGCCCGTTTTGTGTCTCGTCCTTGTCCGACGAGTTGATGGCCGTCGACGTTGACGAGGACCGACCATCCTCAGCTGAGGTCGCGTCTTTGGGCGAGGGTGATGTTGAGCGAGACTCAGGCTGCTCAGCTCCGCCCTCTGTGTCCTCCTCCAACATCTGCTTTCGAAGGTGCTGGGTGATGTGCGACTCGGAAAAGGTGCGTTTCGAGGGAGTGGGAAGGTTGTGTATCGGCGTGCCATACGTTGCAACAGCCTTCATGACGGCAGTGGTGATTTCGTGCCGCGAAGTGTACGGGAAACACACGTTCAAGACGGCCCTATCCGGGTCAGCGGGGTACTTTGAAACCAGTCAGCAACCTACTTGGTGTTGTGCGCGGTCATTGCGACGGCCTTGTCGACAGCCAGCAGTACATCTGGACTGACGAGCTCGCGCTGGCCCAGTACCCGAATGGATGCCCCGTAGCGATCCAACAGAGCCCCATGTTCAGCCAGCTGTTGCAGCTTGACCTTTGCCATAGACATGAGCGCATCGACCTCGTGCTTGGACCGCTTGAAGTTCTCTATGCTAAAAGCGTAGATGGTCACCACCTTGACGCCGGTCTTGTAGCACACTTCGAGGATCTGGTGAGCGTTAACAAAGTCCCCGGAACAACGCCGCGCGTATATCCCTTACCCGTGCCAGCGACTCGAAACCCAAGTTGTGCCCTTCGACCGTCTCGATGTGGTGATTCCGCGCAAACCGCCGATTCCCATCCATGACAAACGCGACATGCTGGGGGACTGGACCCTGTTTGAGAGACCCAATGAGGAGCTCTCGGAGCTGTCGGACTGTCCATGCAACTGGTGGTGATGTTGCGAACCACTTGTGTATGCGGGAATCGTGCAGTGAGCCCATGGTGAGGTGAATAGGGATTGGTGAGGTAGCGCTGGGCGTGAACACGGGGTGCGACAAGCAATGGGAGGACTTGGTAGGTAGGAGCGCTTGTATGCAAAAGCGCGACGAGTCTCAGGGTATCATAGTGTATATAACGTAACCTGTCCAGGGCGCCGTGAGATCAATCTGACGTGCCTACCAAGCCATTATTGGGCTCGCAACCGCCACGAGTGGCTGAGTTTTGTGTGACTAAGCGTGGCGCAGCCAGCAGTCGTCGGGCTCGCTTCGGGCTCCGGCCTTCCGACTGCTGGCTCCATCCTGGCTGAGTGACCATCAATCTTCCCTCTTTGCCGCCTGCGCGCCTCTCTGCCGCGTCACCCACACTGCTTCCTTTGCGCGTTCTTGTTTCACACCCTTACACTTTACTAACAGCACCATGGCCGAGCAGCCTCACAATAACGTCACAGATCTCGCCCAGCAGCTAGCTGAAGGATTTGAAGCGCTGAGCGGCGAGTATCAGGCGCTGTTCCATCAGCAGAAGCAGCTCGAAAGCAAGATATCCTGGGCGAAGCAGCAGGTATGTCCTATCTGCACGCCACACCCCTTCCTCCTATGATGAACACTTTAGCTCTAGACCTGTAGCTGCACTCGCGGCCTTGGCAGACAACAACCACAATACCTGACCCAGAAGTCATGCTATTTCCTCCACCATGCAACACACTGCGAAGAACTCGGCTGACGCTCCATAGTATCTCGACATCTTGAAACGCTTCTCGCCGAACACGCTTTCCCAAGACCACCTCGCCTTCCTCCAGGATCTCGAGCGGGCGGGTGATGAACAACCTCGGATGCGTCTGAACTTGGTGGAACAGCTTGCACATAGCGACGATCTGGAGCGCAAGAGTCGAGCGGTAGTCATCCATAAAGCTGAGGAAGCTGCTGTTAAGCTACGCGCCCCTGAGGATGTTAGCAGTGTAAAGATATGGAGCGGCCCGTCGGCAGACCAACCTGCACCGCTACCCGAGATTCACTCCAATATACCCACATCCCCGCTAGAGAAAGACTTCACCGTTCCTGGCACGCCTAGTAAGCTCGGCTGTCCGTTCGCATCGGGGAGCGGCAGAAACAGTCCGCTGGCCACCCCGCGGAGTTCAACCTCGCGACTGAGTCTGCGTGGTCGAAGATCGAAACGTCCTTCTTTCACAGACCCGATCCGTGCTGAGATTGTTAGCAACAATCCCGCTTCTGTTACCGCCTCGGTCGCCGCGTCTGGCTCGGCTGCCGTCTGTCCCATCCGGTTTCTCGATCAACACGACCCTGAAGAGGTGGCAAAATACTTTGAGAAGCACAAGCATGAGCTGCCCCGCAGCCATGAAGTCTGCATCACCCGCTTTCAAAGCAATCAAGAGAGCATAGAACAGTTGGATCGCAAATATGGCAACTTGGTTAACATGATACAAGGTCTCGGACAGAAGCACCAAGTATGGCTGCCGGAGGATCCCGACGACGCCATCGAAGAAGAGCCAGAAATCGAGCGCAACATGAGCACGGATGCGAAAGCAGACACCAAGGTCCAGAATTGGGCGTCCGCCGTCTCAGCCAGTCTCCACGATGGTACTCCACCGCCCGAAGAAGAAGCGGAGGAGCATGCACTGGACGAGACGAGAACTGCTCACTTTGACCGACCGCTCAAAGAAGTAAGAGTTGGCGAGTCACCAAGTCGGCCGTGGGGCATATCCATACCGGCGAAATACACCAACGCCGAAAGCTCATCTTCAGTGGGCTCCGTGCCGACCGCATCACCGCAGCTGCCGCTCGAAACTGGCCGACCAATCGCTGAGACGCCACAGAAACCTGGCAAATGCCCCTTCGATCACCGTGCGATGGGCCAGACACCCAGACAGCAGCCACCACACTTGCAACCGGGGCCGACGACGCCCCACGTGCCGCCTACAGAACCTCGACCGGAGCCAAGGGTCGTCCCAGAACAACAGCCCAGAGAGACTGAAGGCCCAAAGATGGTGCCACAAATGGTCTTTAACGGGCCTGTTTTCCTGGGCTACCCTCCGGATCAGTTGATCGCTCTGTTGCAGAACAGTAACTTGGGAGCTGCCATGCGGTGAGCACACATCGTCACAACACTTTTTGTTCGCTGGATATTCAGTTCGAGGTATTGTATTGTAATCAGAAGGTAGGCTCAACCACTGTTTGCCTCACGACTACTTCTTGACATTCATGTGCTTTTCGCTTTTCCTACTTGCATTGCTCATGATCTTCATGCTTTGCAGCCATGAACTCTGATCTTCCCAGGGCGCCTTGAGTTGACCTGTCGTCTTCTCATGACAGGTACTGAGGTAGTTGCCGCACTGGGCGTTTGAACCAGAGACGTTTTTTTTTCATTTGTTCTTCAGATGGGTCATCCATGTGCGCACGCCCTTTGCACTATCATGTGCAGCACGAAACACTACAGATGATCAGCCGCTGTGTGTCAAGTTTCACGTCTTCTACTTACGCTGTCGCTCGTTCTCATCTAGACCCCGCATGAAATCAGCGCCTTCGCCGAGGGCACCCCGTGGATTATGGGCTTGGTCAGCTATCAGAGCAGCTCTGGCCTTGAATGTCTGCTACTATTAGTATCTCGGCTAGTGAAGTAGGTTATATGGACAATGCACCTGACTCAAGACCTCGATCATCTCTTCCTCGTCGAATAACTCTAGAATGCGCGCACCAAGGTTGTAGAAGTGGGGCGCCAGGGCTCGCAGATCGACGGTGCGTGGGTCAGCCTTGAGCGCGTTCAAGACACGTGGGGATAGAGCGGATGGTGGGTCGATGGTTACAAGAGAGGATGTATCTAGACTCTGGCTGCAGATAGTGTGAACATGGCATATTGTAGACAAGCAGTTTCGTCTTTACCTCAGTGCGAGCATCTCTCCTAGCCATAAGGGGAGCTCAACCTTGGAGCCCTGCTTCATATCGCCACTCATGTTGCCCTCAAGAAAGCCGAGACCGGGGACGGTGAGCTCAAAGGTACAGGGCACCTTTTGGGCGTCTGTGAGGATAGCATCCACGTCGTAGTAGGCGCTCATGTTTGTCTGACGCACGTCATCAGCAAAGAGAAAAGCAATGAAGTTTCAGACGTCAACAAGGTTTTTGCGATTAACAGTGCCGTGCACGTGATGCGTGTTGAGAAGATCGGACACGGCTATTGCCGAGACAAGCATGGTCTTGCAGGGCGTGTCGTGCTACCTGAACATGCAAGGAGACAAAGTCGTAGATAAAAGTTGAGAAGAATGTTTCAAGGTGAGGTGCTTTGCTTACTGTGCAGTCGCCTCACGTTGACTTGCGCGTCTGTGAATGCCTAGCGGGAGTCCGACGATGTATATAACGCACTTCAATGCTTCGCCTTTAGGAAGGAAGCCACCTCGCACCTTCCCTCGCAGCAGCGCGAAACAGATTGTTGGAGAAAGAAGAGAAAATTAAGTGTCTAGTTGCATCCACTGTAACGATCACACTACTGTGTATCTGTTGTTGGCCCCACCATCTCGAGTACACCTTGCCGCCGCGCTCTCGCCTAACGCTGCAGCTCCGTCGGCCTGGCCAAAGCTTCGGTAGACATCATAGAGACGAGGCGCCTACCGTACAGTACACCAGCGATACCTACACTGTCCATGAACCGCTCGCCCTGTCAAGTCAACCACTGCAGTCGAGTCGAGCTGAGCACATCACCACCGCCATTCGCTCCCAATACGGGAAAGGCAGCATACACGGCGCATTTGTAAAGTAGGTTGCGCACAACACCGTTGGTCCCTCTGTACACGGCATAGCCTCACCACGACCGCCCCACCAGACTCTCTCCACCAGCTGCTGACCGTTTGTAGCCATAGTCGGCAATATCTTCTTGCTCTCCACGGTGTGCATTGCTAGTTTGTAGGGCAATGGCGGTCAGCGAGCGGATATCACAGCTCATGAGCGCCCTCGACACGGGTTCCGGCCCCGACACGTCCCGCGCGACTTCCCCGGGCAGCGACTGGCGACAGGCCAACGGCGGCGTCAACGGTGTAGACGACAACGACGACAGGCGCCGCGCGCGAACATTCCCCTACTTCGAATACCTGCCATACCAGACCGAAGACCAGAGCGATCGCGAAGAGAGCCTCAACACATGTCTGAAGCACCTCTACATCGCCGTCTCGGCGGGTGATTTTGCGCCGGGCGCCGTGCACTGGACGCGCGAGATTCGGGGCTGGCTGTCGCTCAAGTTCCATCTTCCCCGCAGCACGCGTGTAAAGCTGGTGAAGCTCTACTACGAACTGGCACTGGCGCCCGGGCTGGATTTCCTCGTAGCCGAGCGCTTTGCGAGCATGTTCATGGTCCTGACCAAGTAAGTGACGCACGCGCTGAAGGCGGCATGACTGACATGACTGACGTGACTGACGTGACTGACACCTTGCCAGGCGTAAACACTATCTCCGACCCGGCAAAGACCTGATACTCGACTGGCGGCCGCTGTATAGGGAGCTGAAGCTGTTCGTGCTGCCGTCGGAATCCGGCGGCTCGCATGCGCCGAGCGTGAAGCGCAACATTCGCACGCTGACCAAAATGTGCACCTTTGCCCAGGTCTTCTTCGACCCCAAGGAGATACCCGCCATCCTCGACGAACTACTGCCCTTCTTTAGCACATCCTTCAGCGAGAACGCCTTTGTCGTTGTGGGTCTGATCAACCTGCTGCTCCCAACGTATCCCGCGCCCGAAGAAATGAAGCAATTGCTACCTCAGGAATATCTCCCAACATTCTTCCACCTATGGTCCCTTGTAAATCGGTCGCGATTGATTGACGCACATTACCTCGATACGCTGTCACGGCTGGCGAGAGACAATCTCACCGCGCCGCACGTCGCCTTCTCTCAATATGGCATCTTCACCGGCGAGCAGTCGTCGCAGATCTTCACCGCCATTTTAAGGCTGCTTGAAATACCAGTCGGACAGGCAACGTCACCATACAGCAGTACAGTGGACCTCGGCGCGGGTCTGGCAGTAATGCTTGACCGCGATCCACGGAAGCATCCTTCTACGCATCACATTGCTCGCACCATCGCCATGTCACTCTCTCCTGCATGTGCCGAGCACTCGGATTCGACTTTGACTAAGCTCGAGGGCCTCATTCAGGCTGTGGAGACGTTTTTCCATCCTTCCAACGCTGGTAGCTGGACTAGACCTCTGGCACAATTTGTGTACTACCTGGCCGACATCTTTGTGCTGCGCTGGAATCGAGAGCATAGTGGCGAGATGGATGTCCCGGCAGAAAGGCAGCTCGACGATGCAGTGAAGCGACGTTTCGTACTTTGTTTGCGCGAGGTCACTTTCATGGGCATATTCTCAAAGAGCGACAAAGCTGTGCAATACGCCCTGTCCACCTTACAGAGCTTGGCACACCTTGAGCCCAACCTGATCCTCCCCGGTGCGTTACAGCGGATATACCCCGCAATGCAGGGGCTTGTTGAGGTACATCGCACCATATCGTCCATCCGTGCGCTACACATGCTCTCAAAGGTCATGGCAAGGACCAAGGGCTTCCGGTGTCACGTTACATCGGTACTTGGGCTTGCACTTCCGGGGATCGATGCCAACGACCTGGAGAAAACACTGCATACGCTGCAATACGTTCAAGGCGTGTGCTACCTCGTGCCATTTCAAGATCTTACAAAGGCAAGGAAGGCGCTAGACGATGGATCTTCCAGAGATGGAACAACAACCCCAATGGAGGATATTGGCGGTAGCACCGGGCTTGCAGTGGAATGGATCACAGCGCAAGTTGACCGGCTCGAAAACGCCAACGGAAACATCGAGATCGACTACAACCAAGAACTAAGTGACGAGGATGAGATGATGATCCTACGCTCCTCCACAACCGGGCTGAATGAGTTCCTCATCACGTTTCTTGGTCGTGTCTTCACGCTCTTAGAGAATCTGCCTGATGCGACTCGGGTCCGTAGTGGCTCTCCTGAAGAGTACGTGGTCAACCAGCTTCCAGCCGCCTTCACGCCATTGCTCGCTGCTCTCTCGCCCGAACTCTATGATATTGCGCTTGATAAGATTGCAAACTTCATCACGAATCACGTTGTTCACCAAGCTCGAGATGCGATCGCCTTCATCTGCAGCAGCCTTGTCAAAATTAATCCAGAGAAGGCTCTAAAGCGGTTGTTGCCACATCTCTTCGCCGGTATCCGCACTGAGATCGAAGAAATCGGTGCTGGCTCCACGCGAACCACAGGTACCGAAGTTCTTCCGCGCGACCGTGCACTCGTCTGGAATATCTGTATCCTCAGCATGTGCGTGGTGCATGTCGGCGATGCCGTCCTCGAATGGAAGGACGAGCTGTTTGATATTGCGGAATACATGCAGCAGCGGTGCCGAGGCACTCCTACCGTACATGTTTCCAACTTCATGCACCATCTGCTGCTTAATCTCACTTGCACTTACCCCATCGACCATTCGATTTATGAACAAGACGAGCTTGCACGGGGTCTATCGACAGAGTCGTGGGGTAGGCAGGTTGATGCGAAGACGCTGAACATCAAGTGGCATACGCCAAGCTCAGAAGAAATCGACTTTGCCGTCAAGCTTTTCGAGACTCATGCGAACAACTCGATGAAGGCACTTGCAGCGCTCACACAACCCGACTCGCCAATCAAGCGTGAAGGTACTGGCAAGGATTGGTCCGACGAGGTGTCGAGGAACCTTGTTCTATTACGTCTGATCATCTCTGGTATTTCAGTTCTATTCGATGTCCGACACGATCAGGTCGTCGATGGCACCAATTCCGACACCGACTCTGATTCAGACGCAATGGACACAGAGGGCATCGATGATGATGCTGGTCTAGGAGAGGCTGAAGATGAAGAAGTCAAGCCCACCTTCCAATATGAAGCTGGATACCCACTGCGTCGTGACGATGAGAACTACAAACTCATTCATGACCTTCGGCATCGAGTCGGTGAGATGTTGCACGATGTACATTGTTTCTTGATCGAGAAGCAGCCAGATGATGTGCCGTGCTTCAACTCATTGTACAATGCTTATCGATCATGGTTCATTGACGTCGGCATTGAGCGATCTGCTCATGTTCTCGACAGAATCTCTAGGCTTCTTGAGAATGATGAGCGGCCATTCAGGTTCAGTGGTCTGAGGAAACAGTATCCTCGACCGCTCCTAGTTCGACGAGCATACGTCTACCATTTGCAGCGGCTACGACACAATGCCAATCCCCGACCAAAGACAGATCTCGACATGCTCTTACTTCGTGATCTTGCCGAGTCCAGCATTTCGCTTTACACCGAGATCCGACGCACTGCACAGACAGCTAACGAATCGGCCGTCAAGTGCGTCTTGGGCGCTAGACCTCTTGTCATCCCGCCTCTACTGGATGCCTTTGTGAAAGCTGTGGCTGAGAATGACTATCCTCGCATCAAGGGCGCCATGTTCGCTCTTCTGTTTGGTAGTTTAGCGAAGACAATCAGTCGCGATTGGCGCTTCACTCCGAAGCTGATCAAGGCATTCATCGATGTCACGAGTGCCGATAAGCCTTCGGTGCAGAAATTGGCGACCAACGCTACATTCCAGATCATGGCTATGGGTAAACCAATGGAACGAATGGTCATCTTGCCGCAGGAGGTCGTAGAGGAAATCGCCTATGCTATCGACTCTAGCGAGGGTAACAGTGTGCAGTCGAAGGTGACCAAGCGGCGAGATTACATCAAGCAGAAGAGAATCCGCATTGAAGGCAAGAAGGCTGAGCTGTCCAAAGAGTTGGTTGATATCGCCAACACAGAGCACTGGAAGAAGGTTAGCCGGACCGCAGCCATTATCGTCAACTTAGGTATGCGTTACGATACCGTCGCTTCGGACGAGATGATCGATCTTGTTACTAAGGGATCAATTGATCAGCATCCCAGTCTTCGGGGTCTGTACGCTGGTGCTCTCATTGGCCTCTATTCGGTCATCCAGATCCGTGCTATCACTGGACACAGCTACGAGAAGTACCTTCTGAACGAGGAAGAGCTACCCGATAAGATCTCAGTGAAGACCATACCAGAAGATCCGAACTGGACTGGAGAGTACTTGGCTTCATTTGCACAACCCGAAGCCAAATACTACGTCGATGCTGACTACCCAGGGTGGCTGGTATGGAACAAGAGCATGACCGCATTCAAGCCAAAGGCGCCGCAACTCTCCTACGATGAGGTTGAGATGGATGTCCGTCAAAAAATTGCGAGACATCTCACTCGTTCCTGGTTCTCGAATTACTTTGCCTTCATGAAGCAGGAGCCACGCGACACAGACGCCGATCGGTTCCGTATGTCAAGTGCAATGGTATTGACTCATTCTTTCGATCTCGTCTTCGGAGGCTTGACAGAGGCTACGTTTGACGACATCAAGGACCTCACCCAATCTGTCTACGGAGATGGAAGCGACAAGCACCAGCACCGCGCGACTTCTGAGATTATGGCTGCGTTGCTTTCGTGTGCACCAGACCTCAAAGCTGAACAGCGCGAAGCGGTCTGGGCGTATGTTTTCCCCGTCATACGCGGTATCTTCCAAGACGGGTTGACGCCCGAGAACTCCGGCTACTGGACTACCTTTCTGCACGTCGTGCTGCAATCCAAGGATCCTCGACGGGGCTGGCCTTTAGTCGATTGGCTAGCTAGCTTCCGTCTCGATATGGAGTCTAATGCCGCCTTCAAAGAGAGCTCAAAGGTTCATCTCCTGATGCAGTGTATCTCCGACGCTGGCTGGCATTTCCGTTTGGAGAAGCCGATTCTGGAAGATTTCATGAAGCATCTTGATCATCCCTACAAAGGGGTTCGTGAAGCTATGGGCCAAACCATTGCGTGTATCTTCCGGACGAGGTACCATGAATCGTACCAGGATGTGTACACCCTCATGAAAACACAGAAAGACTCTTCGTCCATAGGCGTTCGCCCGTACCAACCGACGGAGGAGTTCACCAAGACGATTACTGATGTCTTCAACCGACTTGAGGTCTGGCGTCAGGAGCGTCCCGCCGGCCAACAGACTCCTTCATCATACACATCAGGTGGCAAGACGGTTCTTCTCTGGCTAGACTCAACGCTCTGTTCTTATGAGTGTACGTCACTCGTCAAGTTTTTCCCAGACGTCTTCATGGAGCAACTGCTACATATGATGGATATCAAGGAAGATCCCGAGCTGCAATCGCTTGCCTACCACGTCTTCCGCCACTTACCAAACATCCCGCATCGCGAAGGTGAAGATTCCGAGTTTATCGCTGCGCTCATTCGCATCGGGCAGAATGCGACTAGCTGGCACCAGCGTCTTAGGATCTTGATTAACATTCAGGTGATCTACTTCCGTCGCCTGTTCTTGATGAGCGAAGAGCAGCAACAAAGCATGTTCGACTGCGTCTCGGCCATGCTGTCAGACACCCAGCTCGAAGTGCGCATGGGCGCTGCCACCACTCTGTCAGGCATGATCCGTTGCTCACCTATCGCGCTCCGTGACCGCCAAGTCTCAACCCTCAAAGAGCGCTTCACGAAACAGCTCTCCAAGAACCCGTTGCCGAAGAAGCGCAACCCAGGCACATCGACGCCGGAGCAAGGCAAACTGGTCCTCACGCGCCATGCTGCCGTACTGGGGTTGGGTGCCCTGATCCAAGCTTTCCCGTACCAGAGCCCTCCGCCACATTGGTTGCCGGATGTGCTCGCTACGCTTGCGCGTAAGGCCGCTGCGGATCCGGGTATGGTGGGGAAGAGCGTCAAAACTGTGCTTGCGGACTTCAAGAAGACGAGGCAAGACACCTGGCATGTGGATGTCAAAGTAAGTGTATCGCATGTCGCGTAAAATCAAGAGAGATAACAATAGCTGACTATGAACAACAGGCATTCGAGCAAGAGCAGTTGGAAGACCTCGAGGGTGTGCTGTGGAAGAGCTACTTCGCATAGACGCGAAATCTTTGTGTCCTTGAGTTGACAAGAACATGAGCTGTACTATATAGCCGGGGAAAATCGGGGAATATAATTACGAGCGTTATGAAAGGGGGCTTCTGCATGCATGGCGCGTAGCGAGGCAATCAACTTTACTAGGTGATTGATTATATACATCATGGATTCATGTGTCCTTTACTCAACCCGATTTTATGTTTGCGATACAAGAATCCTTCATCCCAATCCCCGATCTCGAATCAACAACCTTCACAGCACCATGCACTACACACACCTATCTATACCCCATACTCGTTTCCTCTTCCGACCCCAGTTCCATGCCTTGCGCACGCCCGCCATGCCCTCTCTCCCTCTCTGGACAATCACTCCCACACACTGCGGATATGTGTATTTTTTCTAACTTACTGCGATTAGACAATACAAGGAGAAGGATAAGATGGGGAAGAGGTCGATTAATGAAAAAAATCGTGTAGAAGAAGGAGTGAGCAGTGTATAAAAGAGAAGAGATTGGATCGTAAAGTTGAGGTTTAGGTTTCGGCGCCTAAGAATAGGAGCTTGGTGGAACGAGTGGCGTAAGAGGAATGGTGTTTACAAAAGTGTTGGGTTGGGTTTCCTGGTCGTCGTCGTCGTGGGCAATGAACTGTATCAGGTTGGCTGGAGGCCGACAGCAAGGGAATGAGGATTAACAGCTTTTAGACACTACCGGATCCGTCAGTACATCCAGAGTCAGGCTTGGAGCAACAGACGGACGCTTGCATGGTTCATCCTCCGCCTTTGGGATATTGAGCGAGTGCATCCAGAGCGATCAGGTTAGTCTAATCTTAACATGAGAAATCACTCAAAATTGCAAACAATGCTCAATGGCGTGCGTTATCGTGATTGATTCCAGTCAATACAGTCGTGAGCGACTGCTTTTAACCCTCCTAAACTCCGTTGGTATTGTGAACCGCCTACATGCAGAGATAAGAGACACGCCGTAAAGTCATCATGAAACCTTCCAAGCACCTCAAAACCACTTAGATCTTGATGGCGCTCTCGATGGCCTTCCTGCGCTTCTCCATGCGAGCGTTGGCCTTGGCACCCATGATACCACCGCCCCAGTGGCGCGAGGCGTCCTTGTGGTGTGACTCGAGGTAGCCATCGTTGACGGCGGTGATGAGCTTCTGGAGCTCGTTCTTGTCCTCGGAGCGGACTTCGGTAAGAGCGAGCACAGCGGCGGTCTTCTGGTGCACGACAGTTCCCAAACGGGCCTTGCCCTTGACGATGACGTATGGCACACCCATCTTACGGCACAGTGCAGGAAGGTATACGACGAGCTCGATGGGGTCGACGTCGTTGGCGATCAGGACAAGAGAGGCCTTCTTGTTCTCAACGAGTCCGACCACGTGGTTCAAACCGTACTTGGCAACACTGTCGAATGTCAGCAGGCTGTCGTGATATCCCTTTGGCGAGTGCACCTACTATGGCTTCTTGGAAACGTCCTCTCGCTTCTTGCCCTCGGCAATAGCGCTCGCCTCCTTGGTCAGGCGCTCCTTCTTTTCGCTCTTGGTCTCGGGGCGGTACTTGTTGAGGATCTTAAAAGCCTGGGTAGCAAGATTACGGTCGGCGACGTGTTGGAACTGGGCGATGGCTGGGGGGACCTTCAGGCGCATGTTGAGGATCTTCTTCTGGCGTTGAAGGCGGACATACTATCCGGAATTAGCAGGCCATTTTTTGTTGGGCTTCCCGCAGACCGACGTACCGCAGGCCAGCGCACCATGCGCGACAGGTTTCGCTGAGGCTGGATGTCCTGGCCGATGCCATAGTTGCGGGGGCGCTTCTCGATGAGCGGGTTCTGGAACGAGTTAGCGCGGCTATGCATTTGCAACTGTGAGAGAAGGCAGACCTTGGGCTTCTTGGAACCAGCAGACGCTTTGGCCTGAGGGAAGGCCGCGGGCTTCTTTGCACCTTTAGGAGGCATCTTGTCGAGGCTGTCATAGAGAACAGAAACCATTAGCGAATGTTCACACACTCAATGGGTCTGAATCTCGTAAGAGCAAGAAGGCATTGCTGCCGTTCTACGCTCTAGCCATTTCTCTCGCGTGCGACATGCTCGTTGCCGAGACATGCGACTGAGCTGCTATCGAGCAAATAGTGTTGCACGTGTGCGCTTACCGGGTGTGTTGGCGGTCGACGGTGTTGGGATTGACGAAGTTGGGCTTGAAAGTTCGCGCAATTGCGAGAACCGAATAATCGAAGCGAGTGCGCGGTGGCGGCCAAACGTTGTACCGGCGCTAGCAGCGGATTGGGACACACTAGCTACGTACCCGTACGGAGTACGAACCAAGCACCACTCCAACTCTAACTTCAACATGACAAACACGTCTGCACTCTCGAAGCGAGGACCAGCTAAGCGACTAGTTTCAATCTTCTTTCTGTGGAAGGTGCTGCTGCTCCTTCTCGCCGCCTTTTGCCCTGGTCCTGGTTACGATACTTCCGCTCTCATACTGTTCGACAAGACCCTTAGTCGTCACAAAACCTTCGATGACCTCGCACGCTATGACCGACTTGCACTTAACCTGTTTCGATGGGATGCATTGTACTTTGTCAAGGCGGCTGAGCGCGGTCAAGTCCATGAGCAAGAGTGGGCATTCAGTTGGACGTACGCGCATCTTCTGAGACTTACCGGTCAACGTGAGCAATAGTTGCCTATTGTTCTACTCATCATTGACATCAAGCAGTCATATCCGGAGACGTGGACTCCTCGTTGCAGTATTACATACTTTCCGGTATCATCCTCTCTAATGTCTGCCACCTCCTCTCTGTGCTAGTGCTGTATCGCCTTTTGACCTTGGTCCTGGAACCGCAGCAGCAACAAGTCATCACATTCGTCGCAGCTGTTCTGCACATCCTGACGCCAGCCTCGCTGTTCATGTGCGCACCGTATGCAGAGGCTATGTTTTCTCTTCTCAACTTCACCGGCATGCTCCTCTATGCTCAATCCAAAGCTGTGGCTGAGACTTCATATTCCTCTATTCAACAAGATATCCATACACTAAGCTCAGGCGTCTTCTTCGCTGCAGCAACACTAATGAGGAGCAACGGTCTACTCAGCGGCTCCATTTTCGTGTACGACATTGCGACAGCTCTGCCTCGTATCATGTCTACACATCTCAGCGTACATGACGTGAGGAAAGTCATTGTCTCCTGCGTCTCTGGCACTCTGATTGCGTTAGGGTTTGTAGCGCCGCAGTATTTGGCGTACGCGGAGTTTTGTAACCAAGCAAGCGGTGCTGAAACTAGACCATGGTGTAAAAGGAGCTTCCCGAGCATCTACTCCTGGGTACAGAGTCACTACTGGTTAGTAGTCTCCATGGTGTGTCTTACTATCCTGACTTCTATTAGGGACGTGGGACTCTTCCGCTACTGGACCCTATCGAATCTGCCTTTGTTCTTGCTAGCGGCACCGGTTTTGGGGTTGCTGTTCACCTCAAGTGTCACAGTTCTCCGCAGCTGCGTTCAACGACCACTATGTGGGCATCCTGTACCCCAGACTAGTGGAACGTCCACTCCCAGGAACGCCACTTCCGCTGTATGCAAGCTACCAGAGCTAGCACTGCCGCAGTTGCTCCTGGCTGTTGCGGCTACTACCACCTTTCATGTTCAGATCGTGAACCGGGTCGCTTCGGGATATCCCATTTGGTACCTGATCGTGGCTACATGGTTGGTAAACACCAAGGATACATCTCTGACTGCGAGGCACTCGCAACGAGCCCAATGTTTGATTCGCGGGTTTATTATGTATGCCTTGGTCCAGGGCATGCTCTTTGCCAACTTTCTTCCACCTGCCTAAGGTTCGATGTGGAGATGGTTGCTCAAGAACTCCCGTGAGATGCGTTGGCCCCTCACTTTAGGGAATTGGGTTCATCATAGTTCGACGCGTGCACCATGAATCCCAAAGGTACAGTTCCTACGGCCATGAGCTATTAGAGCTATGGTGTATTCGGACCCAGAACCTTGGTAGGCTAAGATTGATTCAATCCAAGATACAGCTATGACCAGCCCTTGTGCTCACCCAACGGCCGAATGCGTAGGCGCTTAATTGTCAGTGCAAGTAGCACTACAAAAGAAAACCCCGCATCGGGACCATAGCGCGCCTCTTTGACTAAGATAGGGCGGAGAAAAAGAAAACATTTCATGGAATACTCGTTTCGTTCCTCACTGACGGCGATCATGCAATGTTTCGGCAAACTTCCATGTCATACCATGGAGTGTGCGTTGTGATACCTCCAAGTTGGTGGCGTAAGGCCATACCTACAGTCTTTCAGCCCGCTTAGCAAGCCAGCGCCATGATTCCTGCTACCCTTGCCGAGAACCCAGCTAAAGCGACGTCGTGTCGCTTTTGCTCGGATACGAAAGGAATGACGAACAGTATACGAGATTCCTACACTACGGGCCTGGGCCAGCTTCCTATGTAGCACTTTCCGAGAAGGTGGATAGTGTTGTATCTGGAGCAAGCCCTACCGGATACCTGGTAGTACAACTGAACTAAACGGTTGGGGACGACACCACTGGCACGTGTAATTCCCCGCGGTCTCACTGCTCGTGCTGCTCCATAATATACATGCCTATTTCCCAAGGCTGAAGAGACTGCCATCGGACGCGTTTGATGAAGCAGCTGACCAAGTTGTCTCAGCCAATCGTGGGCCTTTTACCTGACAGCATCGTACCTGCATGAGCTGCGACCGCCCATGCTCTAGCATAGCTTAGTCGGTGGTGTAGCCGCCGGCATTGCGACATTACGACAGCATGCTGTACGCGCATACTATTTCTTTTCAAGATAATGTGTTTACAGTCATTTTCATAAATCGTGAACGGCGATGTACGATGTAACACACTGGGTGGGACAATGCATTACAGCACCTATCGCTTCGAAGTACACGGCTGGCACTGGACTGGACTAAACTACCATCGAGAGCTCGGGTCCACAACTCCGCCACCTTACCACCGTCAACAGCAATCCGGTCTCAGTCAGAGGTTTCTCGCTTGAGGATGACCGCCGTGGAGCATTGCAAGAAAGCGCCACTGACACCCGTTAGTATCTTGTGGAGATGGTCGACACCGTGAGCAAGGAAAAGAAGTTGTCGAGTATAGCAGCTCCGTTGCTAGTCTGGGGTCATGGCGAGAGACGTATAAAGTCTGCTCTGCTGCCCGTAGCCGGGTAGCTGCATCAAAACAAGAAGACTTACATTCATTGCTACGTCAAGATGAAGCCCTCCACCTTCGCTACGCTCTTCAGCCTCTCTACCGTCTGCGCAGCAGTTCTGGATACGAGACAGTCATGCTTCGCGAACGACTGCTATCGTGCGGTTTGGGATGCTGGTGATCTTTCACGCACTATTCTGGCTGCGCAGGACTGTGGAGACTACTTGACTACAAGTGTTATCTGGTATCCGATGTACGTACTGCACCCTTGAGGCACTCAGCTCGACCTAATCATACCCCAAGCACTACCATCACGGTTATCACTAGGACAACCTCGACAACAACCTTGCCATGCCCTACCACTACGACGACGGCCACGACAAGTGAAAATCCGTCTGCTACATCTTCGGAAGAGGAAGATTTCAGAATTCTCAGAGCCCGTCAAGCTGTACCAACTGATTTTTCTTCAACCACAATCTTCGGTCCGCAGCCTACGTACGCCCGGCCAACCTGCAATCCTGCGGCTTACTCCTCGGCCTGCTCTTGTGCGAGCATCACTTCGGCCACAGTGACGTTTCTCGGGACCGTAAGTTGAGGGACTCAGCCATGTGAGAAGACTGTTGGGTAACCTTTATAGACTACGATATCTACTGAAACTACCACATTTACCAGTTTTATTACGGCTAGCACCTCATGCCCCGTCATCACGACTACAGGTGGCACGTCCAGCATTCCGAGTGACGCCTCGAGCACTTCGAGTTCCCTGGCCACCAACTCAAGTGTCTCGTCTACGAGTTTCAGCATCCCACCGACGAGCTCAGGCACATCGTCTGCTGTTTCTAACAGCACTTCCAGCCGATCCAGTACAGCGAGCGATTCACCTACTACTTCATCATTGATGACTACCACGTTATCCGAAAATCCTTCTAGCAGCTCTATATCCAGTGTTTTTAACACTTCGAGTTCGTTGATAAGCAGTACTTGGTATGGAAACTCTAGCAGCACTTCAGTGCCTAGTTCTCCCATCAGCTCGAGTGTGTCTGAGACGATTACTTCGTCGGCGTCTCCGAGCAGCATCACGTCCACTGCAAGTAACTCAAGCACATCAGCTAGCGGTACCTTATCCGAGCCTTCCAGTAGCACAAACTCATCAACCTCCGTGTCATCATTCAGCCTCTCATCCACAGCCATATCCACGACCGATACGTCATCCACTACTTCCTCAACATCCGCCACGCCCAGCCCCCCGTCGTGCCCAGGCCCAGGCATCGAACTCTGCGATGGCGGCTGCGCGGACATCAAAAGCGACCCTCTACGCTGCGGCCGCTGCGACAACGCCTGCGCCTTCGGCAAAGTCTGCCTAAACGGTGTGTGCACGTCCCCAGCCTGCGACTCGCGCTGCGGCTTCGACCGCATGTGCGGCTCGAGTAACGGTACGGCGACGTGCATTTGTGCGCTGACGGCCGAAGGCAACGGCATCTGCTTCGACAAGGCAAGGTACAGCTGTGACGACGTCGGGCTGGTGAGATGCGCGACTAGCACGTTCGGGATCACCGGGTGTCCCGTGGGCACTGCGTGTGTGAGGGATGTTTGTAACTGCGGGCTTGTGCCGCCCACGGGTATTTGTGTTGCTACGACGGGATGTGGGGATGAGGGAACGGCAGTTATGGGAGGTTTGGTGAGGATTGGGGAGATGGAGAGAAGGAGGAGGACGGTCAAGGGTTTGGGGAAGTGAAGTAGGGCGTTGAAGGGAGGTTTGGAAGTGGGTGATAGGATGACAGGGTGTGCTGTGGAGAAATGATGGAGTGTTGGTTCGTTCGTTAGTTAGTTACACAATAGTTAGTTGGTCTTTGGAGGACAAAATGAACGTTGGATGCTTTGCTTCTGTCTAATAATAAGCCAACACGTGACGAAGTTGTGTGGTGCATTGGCGTTCGCTGGCACCCCGCGTTACGTTAGCGCGTGGTTGCCGGGACAATGAAAGCCCGCAATGTTTACCCGCTAGCTCGGCATGAGCAAGCGGCCTTTGCCTTTCGACCCCATCACCTTCCTCTAATAATAATATGTCCGCCGTCTTTCTGCTATAGATCATACGCCCTTCATCTTTTATTTTCCGTCTTCCTGGAACTCCGCAATGGCGACACCCGACATGGCTGCACCCGCTGCAGGGCACCGCCGCAACAAGTCGGCCCAGGTGCTCAAGTCAATGATGATGCCTGCCTCCACCTTCCAGACGCCCTTGCTGCCGCCGGACCACCCGCACAGCCAAGTGCGAGCTGCGAACCGGACCGACAGCACGCCGGCGCACCCGCCGTCTCCGCGTAAGTCGCAGGACACCAGATGGAGCCCTAAGAAGAGCTTGCACAAGAAGTCGCTCAGCTCCGTGTCGCTGCGGTCGCTCGCAAAGAAGGAAGAGAAGCCGCGGGACAAGCCGTCATGTGACTCGCGCCGGTCGCAAGAGGAGGCTTCCACGAGCGAAAAGCCAGAGAAGCCAAAGAAGACCAAGTCGTCGACCAACCTGGCTGCCATGTTTGGCAAGGGCCGGTCCAGGGACAGCAAGCAGTCGCCTGTCAAGCGGACCAGAGACAAGGAGAACACGACGCCGCCGAGCTCTGCAAATGCCGCCGCCGCACCGCGCCCTCCCATCTGGGCCGAGTTCAGCTCGCAGCAGGAGGTCACCACCACCACCTCCACGAGCAAAGTCCCTCTTAACGACCAGCGACGAAGCATCGAGGACGAGATGACCCTGTACACGCCGCACGACTACTCTCCCTCCAAGCAGCGCAACTTCTTCGACTATGGCCAACCTGCGCTGCGGCCTGCTGCGAAAGAGCGACCCAAGTCGATGATTGCGCCCAAGACGACTGCCACGACCTCGTTGCTTGACACATTCTCGCGCAAGAAGAGCGGCGACCGGGTGCCACTCGGAGACACCAAAGGCAACGAGGGACGAGCAAAGGAGAACGCTCCTTTGAAGAGCAACCAGGCGAGGCCAGTGCTTTGGCGAGCCAGTACCGACACGGGCAGGAAGGACGGCCCTGTCCAGCCCATGGCGCCGCCTCCAGTGTCTCCCAAGAAGCAGAACCGAGTCATGGCCGCTGTAGCTGCTTTTAATGGAAAGGCTAAGCAGGCAGATGGCGCGTCAACATCTACCACCAAGCTGGACCCGCAGGTGGTGGATGCCGAGTTCGAAGAGGTTCTGGTACGTTTTTGTAGCACAGGACAACTGATCCGTGACTAACAATGACAGGAATCTCGAAACATTCCTACACACCAGCGTGCTCAGATGCGGACATTGAAGCTCCAAGTCAAGGCTGATTTTGTGCGCATGCACAAGCTCGATACACCGCAAGCCTCGCGGGCAACCTCTTCGCACTCCTCCATCGGTGAAAACACCAGACCGGCGCCGCAAAAGTCTTCCAGGTCGCGACATGAATCTGCTGCGGAAGAAGGCGAGGACGTACAAGCGGACAAGTCAGCCAACTCGACGAAGCGTGAGCGTCCGAGGAGCAGAACCTTTACTTTCAACAGGAGTGACTCCCCTACGAAGAAGCAAAAAGGCGAGACCGAACGAAAGACATCATCCAAGCCAACTCCTATTCCCAAGTCTCCGTCCACTAGGTCGCTGGTGTCCAACGCGTCCGAACGTTCTGTCTCGAATGGAGCCAAATCCGTAAAGGCCGACGAGTTTATCACATACCTAAAGAAGATGCAGAAGCCACAGAACGTGGAAGTCGGCAAGCTGCATAAGCTACGTCTCTTGATCCGCAACGAAACCGTGGATTGGGTTGACAACTTCATCCAGGATGGAGGTATGACCGAGTTGGTCTCTCTCCTCCACCGCATCATGGAAATTGAGTGGCGCGAGGACCACGAGGATATCCTGCTTCACGAGCTGCTTCGCTGCCTGAAGGGGCTCTGTACCACAGCCACAGCCCTGAAGCAGCTCAAAGACATCTCGTCAACCTTGTACCCAGCTTTGTTAGCCATGCTGTTCGATGAAGAACACAAGGGTCCGAGCGAGTTTACTACGCGTGAACTCATCATCGAGATCATATTTGCGCACATCTCAATGGCACCGGAGGCAGAGCTTGAGTCTCGCGCTAAGGACCTGATGAAGTACCTCAAGGACCCAATTAAGGAAAAGGAGACTTCGACTGTACCTTTCATCCTGCAGATGCACCAACCTCGACCCTACCAAGTATGGTGCAAAGAGCTGTCCAATGTCACCAAAGAGGTCTTCTGGATCTTCATCCACCATCTCAACGTTATCCCCGTCCCACCGAAACCGTCACACAATCCACCCAAGTCTTACGCTAGGACTCACTTCCCTGGTCAGCGCGCTATCGTACCAGCAGCACCCTACGTTGGTGGCGTCGAGTGGGACGCAACTAACTACCTCGCTACCCACATCGACCTTCTCAATGGCCTCATGGCCTCGCTTCCCACGGCCGCAGCCCGCAACGAGTTTCGTCAAGAGCTCAAAGTGTCCGGCTTCGAGAAGCTGATGGGCCACCTTCGTGCGTGCAACCCGAAATACTACGGCGCTGTTCACGACAGTGTCAAGGTGTGGATTGGTGCGGCGCTGGAGGATGACTGGGACGTCAGGGCCGTTCGCATGGGCGCTGAGGGCAGTGTGAGTCCTGCCAAACAGAGTCCGAAGAAGAAGGCCGAGGCGCCACCGCAGCTTCAAGCCCCGAAAGTGGATGCTGGGCTTGGTTTCGGATTGGGGTTTGACAAGGAGATTGGTATCGGTGTTATTGGTGCAAGCAAGGTCGACGATGACTGGATCTAAGAAGTCGACATGTTCTACTTTGATCTTCACTTATCGTGTCCTTGGATACTAGGAACCGCACAACCCGGTTTAAATGGCTTTGGATTCCTTTTCAGCATTGGTCATGATCACCTTTCTCCCCGACCTTTCCCCACCGACCCTTCAGCTACGCCATCGCTCTCCTCTGGAACCCCGGGTTGAGCTCCTCTTCGTCCGTTTTCTTTATCACTCTTTCACGAAATATTAGCACGACATGACTTGATGACCGAGACGGCTGGCTTTTTTTTCCTCGAAACATGGAACACGTGTACATATTCGTTGCATCTTTTACAACGGTGTTTTTGCTGAGATTACGTGGGTGCTGGATGCTGGGGTAGGAAATGTTTTTGAGGGGGTTTAATGAATGCATGCATGTCTTATTGATTTGATTAGCTCAAGTGAACAAGTTCTATTTTGGGCTTGAATATGCTGTGTATGTTTGGCATGTGTAAGATTCTGTTTTGTTCAGCTAATACCTATGATCTTTGCCCGTCCAACTAATCTAGTTCTCCAAATTGACGTTTAATCTATTAAGCAAAAAATCTTGTCTCCCATATTCGCCAAGACAGGTAAATGTTGCTCAGAGAGGGGTATCAAAATGCTTGCTTCACCATAACCCGCCCAAACTCCCCAACTCCAAACCCAAAAAACAACGACATTTCCCGTATACCCCGCACGACCCCAATGCACTCCAAAAAAATCATGACAAAATGGCCAAATGCATAAAATAAGTCACCAGTCCACCCCTCCTGGGCATCAAGCCCTCTTCTTCCCTTTCCCCTTCCCTTTCCTCCCCTTATTATTATTATTATTATTATTATTATTACCAGACTCACCAACCTCCACAACCGCGCCCTCAACCTCCCCCTCTGCAAGCCCCGAGCCCTGATCCCCACTCAACTCCCTCAACCTCTGCTGACCCGAGATAAAAAAACTCAAATCACGATTCTGCTCCTCAAGGTCCAATTTCTGGGTTTCGGCCAGCTTAGCCTTGGCCTCTGCATCAGCGACGGTGTGCTCGAGGTGTTTGATGCGGAGGAGGAGGGATTCGTTTACGATTTGTTCTTCTTTGAACTGTTTGGTGAGGGAGCGGGCTAGATCGGAGGCGTGGAGGGCTTTTTGTTCGTTGCGGGTTGATTGTTTGCTTAGGGTGGCGATGTTTTGCGTGGCTTCTGCGTGTTGGAGGGTGAGGGTTTGGAGTTGGTGGGTTAGGGTGGTTAGGGAGCGCGTGGCTTCGTCGGCCGAGGAGGCTGCTTTTGCGGCTTTGTCGACGGCGCGCTCGAGTTGTTCTTCGAAGTAGGCGCGTTGGGATTCTAGTTGCGAGGTGAGTAGGTATGCGTATTCCATGCCCATGCTGTCTAGCTTCTCGCGGGGAACGCTGTCGTTGGCGTAGCCTGTCATTCCTGGTGCGCTGAAAGACTGGTTCGAGGCGGGCATGTCGACGAGCTTGCCGTCTGCTTTGTTTTGTATCAGGCGGTGGACGTAGCCGTCGCCTGCGTAATCCCAGACATGCTGCGTCACTACGTCCATGGCGTAAGTATGGCTCGTTGCCTCGTAATGTGCGAAGGCGTGCGCCGAGTCGTAGCGGCCACACCCTATGTTGCCGCAGATCAGGCAGATCCAGAGGTTTTCTGTAGATGCACAGACACTGCATTCGTTTTCCGGACTGTCGCCGTCAGCGCCGCGGTGGGACGTAAAGGCATCGTTTTGGGTGTAGCGGCACACGGGGCAGCCGGAGCCGCGCCACTTTTGGAGACAAGCGCAGTGGAAGACGTGCTGGCAGAGAATTGTGAGAAGGCCGGTGGTTTCATCCATGCGCTCGAGACAGACGGGGCAGGTGGGTAACTCTACGAGAGCAGGCGTAGGTGGGGCATGTGGTTTTGCAGTGAGTGATGTAGTCATAGACGGTCCGTCGACGGGCGAAGAAACATGGTTCGTTGTGGTTGTGGGGAGAGGAGCCGTGGGCTGTTCGGTTGGCGTAGGTGCGAAGGGGTCGTTGGTGAGGTCAGGATACGAGGTGGGATCACGGTTCGAGTCGGCGTTCTGGAAGTTGATGGACTTAACGAAGACGACGTGACAGTACTCGGGCTGTGCTCGTTAGTACCTCTTTGTGGTAAGTATACGGCCATCTGAAGCGTACCTCCATGCTGTTGAAAGCCTTACCGTCCCACTCCTTTCTCCACTCCCGCGCCTTGTTCGCTTCCCGGAACTTCATCAGCACCATGTATTTGTTGGCTCGACTTGTCCGGATGAGTCGGAAGTGCGAGACGTCCTCCCTTGTCTGCTCGCCGACGAAGCCGAGGAAGTCGGAGGGCGTCATGTAGGAAGGCACTGCCAGTATACACAGTGTGGTGCAGTCTTGCTCGTTGAACGCTTGGCTCGCTCCATCGACTTGATCGTACAGGCCCGGCGTCTCCTGTCCTTCGCGATACAAGTGCACCACGCCCCAGCCAAGCTCCGTGTCCTTCAACTCGGACGGTATGAACTTGCCCTTGGTCGCAAGGCCTCCGGCATTCGGGGCGCGTGAAGGGTGCTTGAGCGACTTTGCGCGCGGTCGAGCCAGCTCAGTGCCATCGCGCGCATTCATGTCGATGCTGAGGATGGAGATGGAGTCGAAGCGCCAGTCGCGGTGCGCAAAGCTCTGCGCCCGCCTGTGGCCGGGCCTCTTCGGAGGCTTGACCACCGGCACGGGGCTATCGTGATGGTCTGAGAAGGATGGTCGCGTGCGATGACTAAAGCGGCGGGACGGCCTGGCAGCGACAGACACAGGCACAAACTTGGAAGCAGAAGAGCTGCTATGTGTTCGCGCCACTACAGGAGCAGCAGCAGGAGCACAAGCATACGAGCCCCAGGACCCTCTTCGATGTACCGGGAGCTTTGCGTCAAATATGTCCGTACGCGGCGGCGGGGTAAATGTCTTGTCCGGCGACGACGAACGCGAGGGGTAAAGCTCAAAGGTGAGGTGGAAGAAGAACGCGGGCATCAGGCACCGTTGAGTGGGACTTGCATTCCCGTCGACTGTACTGTGTACATGTTAGGTTGATGCGGGTTTGTGATGAGTAAGCATCGACATGACAGCTGGGTGAGAGCTGTTTGCGACTGCGACGGGGAGCTCTTGCTGCTATGGTCGCAGCCGCGGCACATTCAGCGGGGCACTACTGGTACCTAGCCCCTCATTATTGTTGCCTTCTCCAAACATCGAGTCATCATATCAGTTCAAACACGAATTCACTAACTCGACTGGAGTACACCTTGGAATCAAATACTGCTTTGATTCTGGATCCATACCCAACCCCCCATGCTTCAAGTCATCCATAAACGCCCCCTATCTATGCAGCCTGGAGATATCGTAAACGCCCTAGCTATGCAATGGTAAAGAAAGTCCTCATATCCTAACATAGACGAGACGTTCCTTTTCACACCTCCTACGGAGTACCAACGCTAGCCAAATCGAGACCAAAGACAAGGGTATCCCGTCGAATCACCCATAACAATGAAAATCCGGCTGCCGTGTCGTCAAGTCGTTTGCAGATAATACGTGGTTTGGGTATCGCTTGAACATGTAGGAAACATTCGCGCCTGTCTCATACGAGATGCTAATTATTTTCGTGAATCCTTGTGCTTTTCCGTGGGAATGACGAGAGGTAGGAGGCCTAGGCCTGGTCTGCATCAACCAAATCGCCCTCAGTGACATCTTCAATCTCATGGCCCTTTGAATTGACCACGATTCGGCGTCCTCGTTGATCGCCAGGAACACCGTCGCGGGAAGCACCGAAGTCAAGAACCTGGTCAAGGATTAGCTGATACTTCTCAAAAGCTACCGACTCTTAACTTGCCTCAATATATGTCATGCTGTTCCGCTGAACAGCAGCAACACATCGGCGCTCGTTGAACTTGACCTGCCAGACGCCGCTTAAGTCGGTCAACAGGTCCTTGACGAATTCGCCCGTCTTCACATTCCACATCTTGAGCGTGCGGTCAGAGCCAGAGATAACCTTCTGCCCGTCGTGCTGGAAACATGTAATAGCGCCTGTATGTGCGCAAAGTCTGCTTTTGCATTGACCGTTCTCAGGGTCCCATATACGGAGTGTCGAATCAGCTGCGGCTGACACCAGGCGCTCGTGGCTCAAGTCGAGTAGACCGACAAGCGAGGTATGCCCCTCGAGCGTGAATATGCAAGCACCCGTCTCCAGCGACCAGACTTTGACCATATAGTCCATCGAGCCGCTAATGCAACGATTGCGACCATGATCCAGTACGACGCTGTAGACCTTTTGTGAGTGGCCCTGAAAACGCTGCAATACCTCTCCTGTAGAGATCTTCCAAACGCGGACCGTGCAATCATAGCTGCCACTAACAAGAGTGTCACCATGGGCCGCAATGGCGCGCACTGAATGATGGTGCCCAGTTAGAGCCCGTATGAAGTATGGGTTGTCGTGATCGTTGGCCGGCGCTCCGGTCTGCATCACGCTCCTATCGCCAGGCTTGGGAAGCTTCCACACACGCAACGTAGAGTCGCGTGAACCGGTGATGATGAGCTCCTCTTTCGGCATCATGATCGGCTGTCCGTCAGTAGTCTCACCGATCTGGGTCGGCTTGAGGATCACCAAGCACCGAACAGTTGATGTATGTCCCTGGAATACTTGCGTGCACTTTCCCTTCTCAATATCCCAGACTCGTACTGAACGATCCGTAGACCCAGACACAAGAGTGTTCCCCTCATACTGGAGGGCCCATACACCTCCTTCGTGGCCCTCAAGACGGCTGCGCAAGGCACCCGTCTTGGTGTCATAGACGTTGATGTTCGTATCATCACTTCCGGTCAGAATCTTGTCCGTATCGAACTGCAGACAAGTCACAACGTGGCGCTGATGCGCGCGAAAGGCGATGTGCTTGGGCTTAGTGTCTTCTGCCATCCAGCTCTTGCGGATGAGGTGGTGGCGCTGGTATAACGTCTTGAAGAGATGCATAGCACGCAGACCGGGTAAGCCGACGTCAGGGTCGGATATGGCAGCTTCTGCGCGCTTGGCAAAAGCATGGGGTCCTTCCTGAGGCTCTAAAGGCCGGGAGTAGAGGGCAAGTTGCGTCTTTGCGGAGGGTCGACTCTTGCGTTGCTTCTTTACACTACCGTATTTGCTGGTCGCTTTCCTCTTCTGACGCGTTGACGAGGATCGAGTGACTGCACCCTCTTGATCTTGCATATTACCGGGCAAGCTAGAGCTGGAGAAACCGGACAAGGCTTCGTTGTCTGACCGGGAGGCGACGGATTGAGCTCTAAGGTCGCGCTCGTAACTGTCGGGAGAATGAGGATACTGCCACCCCCAGCCCTCCTGCACAGCGCGCTCCAACTCCCCATGTGGGAGCTTGTAACCGTCATTGTCCAGCAGATCCTTCCATGCAGCCTCATGTGTATCGGTGAGCTTCCGCCAGTACTTGGATACCTGTGCGGCGCTACACATGCTCTTGACGTCAAGGTAGCCGATGATCTCCAGACTCAGCTCGGTCGGCAGTGAAGCAATGAAGTCGCGCTTGAGGGCTGGGTTTACCACATTCGCGACGAAGTGCAGGGTCGGCTTTTTGCACCTCCGAAGCATCTGGTACAGGACATATGATTTCATTTGCTCTGGCAGGGCGTCAAAAGAGTTCAGCATGTTCGGTATGTCCATGACAGACGGGGTGGGCAGCTGCGTGTTGGAGCTGTCAGGGTTATCGTCGGTGGTTGAAGCCGGCGGGAAGAGCGCAAAGTCGCGCATTTGGGCATTGCTTGAATCACCCAGTGAAAGATCGAACCCCGATACATCGTTTGTAGCGTAGTCGATCTCGGTGCCGGAGTATGAGGCGCCAGCGGTGGTCTGCTGAGCAAGGTTGGCAGCGGCAGTGATGGGCGACAAGCTGGGGCTCGGTAAGCTGGCATCCTGCGCAGACACCGTATCGAGGGGCGTCAGCCGCGAGGTTGAAAAGGACGTCTCCTCAGCGAAGGGACCGACTGGTTCCAGGTCGGACTCGGCAATCGGAGGCGTAGCGGCAGCGCCCGGGCCGTCGAGCACGCTTGTGGCAAAGGAGTGCTCGGGCGAACGCTCTCGATTACTGGTGAGGCTACTCTCAGCGTGAGTTGATCCGGCAAAGGTTTGTTGCTGCTGCCATCGAGGCGGCGTGCGGGTCGGTCCGTTTTGTTGCGACGTAGCCCGGAGACTGGGCCGGGACCTTGGTAGTCTGGACAAGCCCAGTCCGCCCATTTCTGTGTCGGGTGTAGCTGGCGCCGCGTCTTCTATGTCCTCAGCAGCGAACTGGGGGCCGTTTGGTGCAGCGTCAGCTCCCTCTTCGCACTGGACTAACCTCGGCTTCTTGCTTTGACGGTGTATGCCAGCCAACTCGGCGGCCTTCCTAAGAGACGGCGGGGGCGGCGAGTCGTCTGCATTGTCTCGCTTTCGTCGACCGGATACCGAGCGTAGCCCTTGGTGGTGTGCTTTGATATTCGGACGCGTCATGCGGCTGGGTGTTGCGAATACGGGGGGCCCGTCGTAGGATTCCGTCTTTTTCAGCGTGCCATTCGAGGATCGTAGATTTTCGTGAAGTGATTTCTGCTGTTGCAAAGAGGCGTCAGTAAGGAACATGAGACGGGCGCAGCTGTTACGTGAAGGGCCTCGGCTACAGGCATATCCCTGAATGCGCAAAAAGCGTACCTCTTGCACCTGGTCCGACGCAGCACTTGCCTCCTCGAAGCAAGCCAGCTCACCGCCAGACTCGAAGTAGAACTTCCGTATCGATTCTGGCGCTTGTACATGGGCGAGCGGGTAATCTTTGGCGTCTCGTTCGCTCAAGCTCCGGGGGGCGTTTACACACAGGGGCGGGAATGTCGTCGTCGTCGTGTATGTCGTCGTCACGACCGTGGTTTTGGTTGCGGGCGCAAAGGAGAACTGTCCCATGGTAGCGTAGGGGTCCATCTTTGACACGCTGTCAGCGCTGCGGCCGGAAGGCTTGGATGCCATGTTACACAACCGTGGCGAGGAAAGGACGAGTTGCCGTCGAGACGTGGCTCTCGGCGAGATTGGGCTGTATGAAGGCGGTTGAGTCTTGTTTCGGCTCACCGTACCAGCGAGCGGAGTTGCTCACGGGGCCCTCAGTGACGCCGGGACTTGGGACCTCGGAACGGAGCCGGAGCGCGAGCTCGGCGCAGCAGGAACACGCGGGAATGACGTCCGAGTCGGTCTAGTAGTCGTGCATGTCGCCAGACAGGGAACAGGAGGGGTGAGAGGCTCGTGGTGGTGCTCCTCACGTTCTTGTACGTGTCGCCGCTGACGGGGCAGATAGGAGGGCGAGTGCAGACGGGGGCCGGGATGGAACACGTCTGGGCTGGCCCTGGAGCAACACCTCACAGGGTCGACGAGTGCAGGCAGGGAAGAAGCGAGGGGACGGCCTTGTATATGGCGAAGGCGTGTATATGGCGAGGCGGGTGCGGCGTGTGATGTGTTGGTGGGGGACTTGACGAGCGGAGCAGCAGTGATGGATAGGCTAGCTTCGACCTAGCGAAACCCTGCCCAGGCCGTGACATGACATGCGACCCGCCTTTCTAATTACATAGTCCCAGGTCCCAGTCGCGCGCACCTGCAACACCAATTCAAATCACTTTCATCACACCTTGACGCTGAGACGGGTGTTTCGGCTGCCACTTCTGTTCACATTCGCTCCTTCCCTCGCGCCTTCCCTCGTACGCCAACGCTACGGCACCACTCACAGGGAAGCTGCCGTAAGCGAATATTGAGTGATAGCTAGGATGTGCATAGATTGTCGCGGAAGAAGTAATAGCAAGAGCGTAAATACCTGTCAAGAACGTGACCCAGGATAGCTGGCTAATCCTGGGTTAGCGTATGCTATCTACCTAGGCTGGAGGTATGCTGACAGCTGAAGGTTCGCTGCCCTCTTCGGTAGCGATTTGTCTAACCACTACCTACCACTACCTATCCTAGCACACATTGTATCCAGTGTTGCTTACGTGCCAATAAGAGATTGTATTTAAACAGCCCCCATCATCACGTTGGACCCTTCCTCCGCTTCACACGTGTACACACACGCCACATCAGTGAAAGAAATCGTGAACAGTGGCTAAAAGTAGTTGAGGAGTTTGCTCGCACGGGAAAATAATTACATCACCAACTTCTGCAGACGATTACTGCTCTGATAACCGCACACATGAACCCGAAACCCAGCCCACGCTGAAAATTCCCTCATCTCGACGTGACGATAACGATACCAAGGTATAAATGCTAACATGACCCAAAAGAAATGATGCAATCGCGACGTACATTCAAACTCAAAGGAACAAAGAGATTCGTGCTGCGCACTGCCCTGCACTGCACTGCAGAACTATCAGGACGCGCCAAACCTAGTCAGGCCAAGAGGTGCCGGGCTTGGGGTACCCAAAACCGCACCGAGGCAAAAAGGGTATTAGAAACGTTGACAAAAAAATCGTAACATGACTAAACCCAGGGAAAAATAATGGGAGAGAGAAATTAACAAAGACGCAAGGAGATAAGGCGATAAAAGGACATCAATCAGTAGGTGCCTCCCAAGCTGCCCCAAGCTGCCAGCACATCATCACTGACGCTATCCCTGTTTTCACTTATCGGCCTCCGGTTACTCGCAATGCTATTGTCACGGCTCATATGTCGCGACCGCTTCCGCTCGGTGCCGGTCAGATAACTCGAAGCTTGCGAGTAAGCCGACGTCCGTGACCCTGTCGAATGCACACTGCTCTGTCGACTGCGCGAAGGAAAGCTCGCAACCGCTACTTCACTGATATGTCTCGGTGGCTTCTTCGCGAGTCTGGACATGGGCGGTTCCTTGATGCTGGGCGGGCGGGACGAGCTTTCAGATACCGAAGCCAGGTCTTTGAAACTGGTCGACGAGGGTGGTGTCGGGAATGTGATGTCTGCGTCACTGGATGCAGTCCGGCGGCGTCGATGGGCCGAGTCGGATTTGGTGTTGTCAGATGGTGCGCCGATGACGCCGTTTTCAGGCATGGGCATATACTCCATTTCGTTGCTAGTATCACTACTTGCAACTTTGACGGCTATATCCTTCTCGCCTACGCGAAGGCCAGGTGTCATCGGTGACGGAAGCGGAGATGGGTGGTCGGTCGTGGTTGGTGACGCTGCGCTCGCGGCCAGAGTTGGCGAGCAAGGTGGAAATGGGTCCAGCGGTGACAAGTCGGCGGGAGTCGAAAGGCAGTGGGGCAGTTTTCCTCCATGTGCTGATGAAGAGTCATGGCGATCTGAACATGCGTCGCTCACAGAGCTATCGCGTAGATGGCTCATCGCGACATTGTCTACCGCTTTGGTAGACCTGCCACGAGGAGGTAGTAGAAGTGGAGATGGCGCATGAGAGGGTGCTCGTTGCTTGGTCCTGCTTTCCACGACCCGAACCGGACTTGACTCCAAGGACGTGGAGAGAAATCCAGAAGTGCGACGCGACGGCTGAGATGATTCAAGTGGAGTCTTTTGTTGATGCCTGTATTCCCGAGTAGACCTATCCACTTGCGGTGCACACTGTTTATTCATGGCAGCCCGCTTCTTTCTCATCATCTCTAGAAGAGCCTCCTCTTCAGCAGTGACCTCCATGAGCTTGTGCGTCCCATCGGAATGAGGCTGCGGCGCGCTAGCTGACGTTCGCGCACTCATGACACTCTGAGCCGTTGGCGACAAGGGTATGTTGATTGCAGTCTTGGGACGAGGGTCTTCATCTTCGAGAATCACTGACGGTTGTCTCAGGTGGCTGGAGCGTCTGCTACCACTGTATGTACTACTCCTTGGGTAGTGATATGAGGGGAAAGGTTGTTCCGGTGTGTACATGACTTCAATAGTCGCGGCATTTGTGGATGTCGAGTGTGTGCTCATTCTTCCAGTTGACTGTTTCCGATAGTGCGGGCGAACTTCGTACGCTTGAGCTTGTCCAATGACAATCTCACCAGTGTAGTCAGCGACATCCAAGCTCTTTCGGACTGCTACCCTATGGGGTTTGAGTCGACCACCATCTGTCTCGTCTTCGGATGACGAGAACGAGAGAATACTAGAGTCCTGAAGGTTGTTCTTCGACCATGAGGACGCCTTGTTCTGCGACGACGCCTGTGAGTGGTGCGTATCCACCGAGTACTGGCTAGGCGAGGTCAAATGGGTAATGTCGACGATATCTTCCAAGGCGAAATTATCCTTTCTGTATGCTGGCGCTTTCTCTTGCGAACGAGAATCCTGATAGGACGTCGCCCTGTCACGTGAAGTTTGGCCAATTCTTAAGCCACGTACTGGCGCCTTAGGCACGGCGTTTGGACATACCGCTTGGGGAGCATGGATGCGTTGCGTATCCTCTGCACTTTCATCACTGTCCTGATCAAGCGCATCAAACCAATGCTGGACACCTTTTGGCGGTCGACGTATGTGGACCTTGGCATTATCGTATTCGTCTCTTTTAAACTTGCGCACCGGACTGACTGGAGATGGTACTAAGGCAGTATGATGCCTAGCATTCTTCTGTAATTTGTTGGGTCCTACTTGGGGTGTTGGTTCTCTCGTCATGGGACGCGGGAAGTACTCGGAATTTATCGACATGACGGAGGGCGAGTTGACCATCTTCGCAGGAGAAAGCAATGCGTTTCCATGAGTCTGGCTATCCACTCCCTTTGGTTTCGGGAACAGTTTGGATAGGTCTAGTCGCGAAGGCTTGCTCTTCCGGTGTTCCATCTTCTTAATTTCCTCCAAGACGATAGGCGAAACTGGACTCGCTTCGTGACCGCCGTAGCCGGTGTCTGTCACTACTGGAGGCTGTCCTCTTCTCAGGGCCCGGTCTCGAACTGCCGAGTCAGATGTCTGCTGCGAGATGGACAAAGGCGAACTCTTGGCATCATAGTGCGACCGCAATGTTGAGTTGGACGTCCGAGCATGTAGTCGGTAGCTGGCTGAGCTATTGTCGGAGCCCTGTCTGCCATCTCCGCTATAGGTGCGCCCCAGGATGTTCGATGACGGTCGTTTCGACATGGCGGGTCGTTTCAGATATCCGCTGTGATCTGTTGCTGCAACCGAATTTCTGTCGTCTAGTTGGGACGCAAAACTAGCCTCGGACACAGTGATGGACATGTATCCCGGGCTGGCTGGTATGGATGTTTGTCCCGAGGTCGAACGATACAGAGCGTCTGATGTTCCCAGCACTCGGTGTGCTTTACTCGACGGGTCTTCGTGACGGGAAGACCATTCAGACACGGAAGGGATCGAGTGTGTGTCGTCGTCCTGTTGGGTGTCTTTGATTTTGGTTCGCGACCTGCGAGGTAGAGGAAAGGAGAACTTCTTGGGCCCACGATCACGACCCATAGTGGCTGTGGGGTAGACTGGTGTCAGTGGGAAGATTGGTGGCGGTGGTCCTGGCGTGAGGCGCGACTCAGCAGAGTCACGATGGAGAAGTCTGAATCGCGGTACCTGTGAGCGCGTTCTGCGCCAGCGCCCACATTGGCGCTCAATTGGTTCGGATACGCAGGTCTTGTGCTGCCACCGGCCGGCGCTGACAGGACATGCGAGCAATGTTCGTTGCTTCGTGAGGGACGAGATGCGGTGGAAGGGTATCCGACAACTCGACGGAGGAATCAAAGGGTTCAACAGCGGGCCCCTACCAGGTACACCACAATGTGCGCACTAGACCGTCGCGGGTTTGGATGCTTATCTGCAGGAACGGAAACCCGGCGCGAATAGTTCCATGTCATGCAGCCTGGGCCGTCGAAGTTTGTTGTCTGTTAGTTTGCGAAGTGTGAGAGGGGGCAAATCTGCAAGATTCCCGAATATTGCTGCAAGAGGGCCGGCTATAATGCGCCGCTCTTAATACCTAGGTACCCCGGATCTATCACGTTATTATCCCGCTTGTGAGCTGGCACGGCTGGCAACGCGTTCGGTCTGGTAAAGTTAGACCGGAGGATCCGCTGTCGAAGCCGGCATGATTCAGGGGGGGTCATGTCATTCGGCAGAAGCAAAAAGTACGGATCGCGACCTGCACAAGCGTCGAGCCCTAGCACAGCATGCAGAAAGCCACCGCTCCGTCACAGACATGCAACCCCCGAGTATGGGATTTGGACCTTGTCATCTGCACGCCGCTGCATCCACAGTCGCTTGTCGCGCTGAATTGGGCAGCTCTGGCATTTCTCATTAGTTGTGGTCCCTAGCAATTGATGCGTGTTTTGGTGAACGCGAGGGCCCAGGTAGGGCGTAGCTCCGAAGAAGTAATGATAGAGTTTACCTGCGGAGTTCTGAAGTGGGAAGGCGTCAACCGTCCGTGCGAGCCCAGCGCAGCGCTAAACTCCCTTCACGCGCTAAACACCCGATTTCTTTCACGCAGCAAGCCCAGGTGGAGCCGGATGGGGGGCGCTGTACGACACCTCGCCGTGCATCCACAACGTACGGTCGTTGCAAGCTCGCCGGTAATGGAACGTCTTCGTTGCCAATCTCCACAGCTGTACCTACGTTTGCTTGTTTCCGACTCACCACCATGCGGACGCGACGTCGCACAAATCGGGATGTAGTCTCGTATTCATAATCACAGCAACAAACTTGTTGCAAGCCACGGCGGACAGCAGCAGCGTCCACAGTGTCCGCATCATGTGGTGTCTTGGAGGGTATATTGGGGCTTGAACCGTGCCATTGTCGTGTGCTCCGTTCATTATTCTTTTTTCTGGTGGCAGGTGCATTCATGGCACATGGGGTTCTTGCATCGCCGGATCGGGTGCTGACATAATGGGCTGCCCTGCCACGCAATACCAAGCGGGCGAACCGAGTGAATGCTCGATTCTGACAGCTAGTATCGCATTTTATGTTATTTCCATCCAAACAAAAGCCGGTGAACTCGCTCACAAAGGGGGGGTGTAGCGAAGAAGGCTGGCGGCTAGGGACTAGGGGTAGCGGGGAAGGTGGAAGAGTACGGATAACAAAAACAAAGTTGGCATATTATTTTGTGTGAGCCCGAGATGGTGTGTGTTTTGTCTGCTGTACGAGATTTCTTAGTGGATAGAAGGGCTATAGCAAGTAAGAGTGACATGGTCTTCAGTCGTGAACGATAACAAAAGCTCGATTTTCGATCCATCAAACGATACACAAGAGCGATACAAATTGTGATAGATGGATGAATTGACATTAACGTATCATCGAGTAATGCAACATGCGTTTTTTAAGATATTGGCTTTCATACGTCCATCCGCCTCCCAATTAACGCCGCGCAAAAAGGGACAAATTATGCAATAACAAACTCATTCCCAATGTGAAAGGACTCTTTTCCATGCACGCTACAACGTCTCGATATGCTTTCATGCCGACCATCTGGCAATGGTGATGCTAGTCGTGTAGACCATTGCAACCAGACCGATAACGATCATAGCGATGTCGCCAAACTTCTCCCAAGGACGACGTGCTACTCCCTTGTAGTGCAAGAAAGCCGGGTAGATGTACACCAACGGCACACAAGCAAAGCTCCCGATGAGAGCAACGAATTTGTCAAGATCACTTGCTCCGAGTATGGCAATCATCCCGCAAAGGATAACCAGGCTAGTTCTGAAGGCATTCTTCTTCCACTTGGTCATGTTGCTCTGCTTGCCAGACGCGCGGCCGAATATCTTGAGCTCAATGTTACGCATGGCGGGGAACAGCTGAACGGGTGTGCCGACCAGGACAGCCATGGAGTAGAGGAATTGAACGGCATTGACGAATTTGCTGTTCTGCGGGAAGTTGGTGATGACCTCGACGGAAACGTGCTCTCCAAAAGTACCGTAGCAGAGCACGCCCACTGATGTGAAGATGACCGTGATGATGAGCATGACGATGTAGAGGAGCTTGCTGAAGTGCTCTGGCTCCTTCATGCTGGACTGAATGGGTAGGATGAGCCCGATGCCCTCAAAGGTGAAGATAGCCGAACCAATGGTCATGGTGAAGTCGCGAGGATTGAAGAGCTCGATGGACGGGTGGAAGCCACGCATCTTGATAATCCACGAAATGTCATACCAGTAGATGTATGTTAGACCGAGGAGAATGAAGACGTCGGCAAGAAGAGCTGCAGGCCCGAGCTTGGAGATGTTTCGAATGAACGACATGGGAATCAGGACAAGGATCTGAATGGCGATGAGTTCGTTGGTCGATAGCGGAGCCTCCTTGGCGTGGGTAACTGCGTCGAGGAACGCGGCCAGATTGTCTGCCGTGAAGATGAGACCAGCACATACGAAACCAATCTGCGAGAGCGTGATGGAGACTAGAATGAGGGCACGGAACCTCGGTCCCACGACAATTTTACCTAGATCTCCATAGCCACCGCCACCGTATCTTTTTCTTGTGGCTAGAAGCAGTTCGAAACAGAGCGCGGTGATAGCAGACACGGAGATCATGGTAATGGATGAGAACAGCATTCCGCCGTTCTTGAACGCTTTCGGTAGAAACATGATGCCAGTACCAATAAAGGCCTTTAGGAGTGTGAAGAAGGTCTTGACCTGATCAGCATCGCCCTGGGCCCGCAGCCTCCTGGAGCTCTGGCGTCGTCCGAGGAGCGGTCTGCGCTCGCCCTCCTCTTCCGACTCTTCTAGCGTGCTCTCATCTTCCGACTCTTCAAGATCTTCACCCGCAAAATGGCCATACAGCTCAAGAAACGAGATGAAGTTTCGCGTAACAGGTTCCGATATGTAGCTGACACGCCTGCTTTGGCGTTGCAGGTATTGCCGCCTCAGGCCTCCAGGAGCTAGCTGGTCCCGTATAGGGAGCTCGTCATGATCAACATCCGACACGGAGGAGCGGTGATGGTTGCCAAAATGAACAGCGTCGGAGAATGTCGCAGCCCGTTGATGCAGTTTCTGCCGTCTGCTTTGCGCGGCAATTTTGTACAGATCGCGGTGAATGTCGCCACCCTGCAGCCGTAACGAAGATTCAGGGGCCTGGCGATTGATTGAGTTGGAAGGGCTGCCTGGACCCTCCTGGAGTCCAGGTGTTGACGGGTCAAATTCGGCTGCGAACTCGTAGCTGGGGTCCAGATGTTGTTCAAGAACCCTGGCTTCCTTGGGATTGGCACCCGCAGTCGTCTGCGGTGTGTCCGACATGGTTGAAGGCTGTCCTTTTGGCGAATATGGAGAATTCACGGTAGAGTGGTAAATAATTAGAGAAAAAATTGGAGCAACGACAAGTGCGTGTCCAATAGCTTGGTCTGGCGGTGAGGTTCTGATGATGAAAGAAACAGCGGCCAATGAAAGGGTTTGCGAAGATCAGATGGTCCGTGAGCTTGACATCACCGGAGCGTTGGTGCCCAACAGCTGCGGTAGTTTTACACGAGAGCGGAGAGGAGAGGGATGCAAGATGCAATAATGAATATGTTGAAACGGGGCGGGGACAGCTTTCTGAGAGCAAGTGCAACTATCAGGAACGAGAAGCTTCGAAGACGAGGCCCCATGGAGCTAGAAAACATGACGATCGCCTGGCCCTGGCGTCTTGGCATATGCGGCACGTGCCATGTGGTGTGGAGAGACAGAGTGAGCCCTCCGCCACGCTACTATTGGTGCGTAGCCGACCACGACCGGATCCTGCTATTGGGACACAGGACAGCCGTTTAATCAATACACATTGCCGGCAGAGCAATAGAGCCCTTTGAGCCGTATTTGACACGTATCGTCATTCGCTGCTCAGATTTAAAGGTCTCAGAGGGCACTGGACGACATGGCTAACTAGGCAGCCCAACTTCTCCAACACCACCCGTCTTATCATGGCCCCTCCAGCGCGATACGGCCCGCCGGCCTACTCTATCCCGCAGCGCTACATGCATCGCGAACCACCTCCCGAGGGCGCTGACAGCAATACCCGACCTTACATCATCTTCTTCTCTTACCTGTTGACATGCTTCCTGGTCACCATCTTCATCCTCCTGAAGCTAATCAGGCGAGCGAGTGTGCTTCAAAAATCGACAACCGCACGGCTTCCGCCAAAGAAACATGTTTGGCTTTTTGGTGGACTAGCTGTGGGCAGCTTGCTAAGCACGTGGACGCAAATGTTCCAGTACTTCCGAATTAGCTACCACCAGTGGTTGATGTGGCGGAGCTACTATGAGCTTGAGCCGCACATGAGACATTGGGGCCTGTGGCTAAAGGAGACAAGCTTGTTCCGCGAAGCATGGGAGACGGTTATTGTAGGAAACGCAAGATACTGGTGGTCGCATCAGATATTCTTCTTTGCCTTAGGACTGGGCCTGTACCTGGAGCAAAAAGGTACGAAAGGCAAACTGTTGTGATGGAGGACACCGACTAATAGCTACAGGCCTCCCCCGTGGAATCCGATACACCTGGGCATTCATGCTGCTCGGTCAAATCGTAGCAATAAGCTTTGCTACCAACTTGTTCTTGCTCACACTCCTGCTAAGCCCTCCAGCACCTCCGTCAGCTCCGTCTGGAACGCGGGGCCATAAGTGGCTCGGCCCCTGGCTTCTCAACCTCCTCGCCATCTTTGCAACCGCATATCCAGCAATGCAGCTTGCCGACGAGCACTACTGGTATCACCCTACGCATTTCATGCCCATGCTCCTGGCTCCACACATCGCCTTGATGGTGTTACCAGTCGTGCGTGCCTTGGTTCCCCCCGGATACTTCGAAGACGACATTCAGATTGCCGACAGGATCTACAATTATTTGTGGGTCTTGGTCTTCGCAAATGGTGGCCTCATGTTAGGATGGACAACGGTGACCGCGTATGCCTACAGCGGCGTTGCAGGAATCGTGAATGCTGTGTTCGAACATCCGGCTGTTGGAAGCGTTGGTTTTGATGTCGTCTTCTGCTGGACGACGTGGATCTGCTGGAAGCGGACGCAGACGAAGCCTACTCGCACCGAAGTCTCAATGCACGCGGACGAACCAAGCACTGAGTTTGTACGCGACGGCAGAGACACCTTCGTGGGCGCCGGCGCTTATGGCGATGGAATTCGGCGTCGCTGATGTGCTGCACCATTCGTATTCGAGTCTGCGCGTGTGTCGTAGCTTGGTGTGTGCACTTTGAGGGGGTTGTGTGGATGGGGGTCACGCAGGACGATGCATCAGACATTTGCACTAGTACAACCTCTACAACCTATGGGACGTCAGTCCATCAAGGGTGCTAGATGAGCAGGCTACCTACCTTCACCCCTTCTCAATTCGTCTAACAATCACCTTTTGTTTACATGCTGAGACGGAATACCCACATGCTCACGCACAACTACCATAGAACGCGTAGGTAGCAGCCCGTCAAATGAACAGCGCCCAGGGCTGAATCCAAAGCTCTGTGGGCTCCCTCTGCGAGATTCCACCTGATGGTCGACGAAACCCCAAGGCCGTTGATCAGGGGACGTGACAAGACCACAATCGATTCATAGCAGTTCGCGCTAACATCGGCACATTCCGGCCCGCCTCACCGAGACTGAGCTAAATTGAACCCTTACGTCATTGTTCAGCCTCCTCAAGTGTAACACTATTCTACTTCCTCATGATTATTGCAACAAGGATATTCAGCACACCGCCATCGCATCTCACGAGCAAGAACACGAATGACCTCGTATGAGGCTTACTCAGCGCCCAATATGGTGCCTTCGACCCAGTTCCATATTGCATCATGCATGCGACCACAGCTTTTCGTCGCAGAATCACCCGTTCCACTGCTAGAAGTGTGCTATCGACTCGTATTATTTGAAGCAATGATGGAATGACGCTACGGTGCCCACCATGATCTACACGGGTGTGGCACACACATGCAAGGCTTGTCTGACGGTCGGGGGAGGCCTTGCTCGCTAATGCGGGGGGTCGGTTTATGAATGCCCTCTTCGAGCTGAATTAGGCTTCACCAGGTATTCCGCGATACCTAGGTGCGCCGGCAAAAGCGTGCGGCTGGAGAAGATCAATATGCGCGTGGCAAAGTAGAGCTTCATGGGCTGGCTGATCGCCGCTGTTCTGCACACCTGACCGTCGTGCAGGTGTAACCTCTCGCAGTGGTCGCGATGGAGATGTGTAAATGCGGAAGCAGTGAGGAGCGGTTGTGAGTATAAAGGTACGTCTTCTTTTACTCCAGATTTGCACTCATCGACAAACCATAACAACAATAACTGTCTCTCCTGGCGTACTCCGCACATACTCGTCTTCTCACAGAAAACGCCACAAGATACCAACACAATAAATACCAACATGAAGACAACCACGCTTCTCCTATCGCTCGCGGCAGCTGTTATCACCAGTGCACAAGACGATTCTTCGTACTACAACGAGACCTCTGCACCTTTCCACCTCATCGTCACATCTGAGGATGGACGCGTCAATGACACACTAAGTGCCTGTCACATCGGCGCGGCGATTGAATCGCTCTGCCGCAGCAACGGCAACTACGGTAGCAGCCCGACGCCCCTCCAGGCCGCAAGCTTCAACTTCAACACCTCCATCTACGCCGAAGAGCCGGTATCAGGACTCGGTGTAGGAGGAATCTTGACCTACGTCTTAGAGACCAGCTATGGCGGCGTTCCGTCATCTGCGTCCTTCTCCTACAATCCAATCTCCAACCTCGCGCTCCCAATCCTGAGTCCGGGTGATTCCGACGCACAAATCATGGCCTTCGACACACAGGACGACTTGGCTATACAGAGCTACACGTATGTCGATAATACGGCAACTTGGTCGAATTACTATCGCTGGTACACTTGTGACACCTCCTATTCGAGCTACCGGTACAACGCATTGGCCTGGGGATTGGGCGCGAGTAAACCGGATAATCCGTCCTGTGTCGCCGTCAATGTGACCCGGGTGTTTTTGTAAAAGGAGACGAAAGCGCTAGGACGGGAGGGTTGCAAGTGTTCTTTGAGTTTCCAAGAGAAGGACGTATCGGGAGTGAATATATATTATAATAGAGTAATGTGCTACGCGGGTAATGCTAATCAATAACGAACCTTTTTTTTTCCTCACCATGCGTCACACAGCGTGCACGCTTGCAAACAACCCTATTGCTGTACCTCGAAGAAGCTTTGTTATCTTGTACATAAGACCCTGACCGGCTTGTCTACCCTCGTTTTCCAAGCACACCACCCTTTTTCCCTTGATTCATATTCTCACAAACAGCCATGATCACCACCTTTCTCACCCTCTTCTTCCCTTTCCTCGCCCTCGCATCCCAGTACAACATCTCCTCCGCACCCTTCCACCTCGTCCTCCAGTGCTCAGAAGACCCAACCCTAAATGGCAAACCACTCGCCGCATGCCACACAGGCGTAACCATCGAATCCCTCTGCGTTCCTCAACCTGGATCGGGGCGATACGAGCCCGCCGCCGTCTTATACCACAACACCAGTATACAAGTGGAAGCAAACGTAACAACCCCCCATCAATACCCCCAGCTCGACGACGCAATGGTAAATTAAATAGATTACTAACCCATCCATTCCCACACATTAGCAATGGGGTACCCGCGGCATCCTAACCTGGTTAATGCCCTTCCAACCCCACCCCATCCCCTCCGCCATGACCCTGCTCCCTGAAACTCTGGTCGACATTGCTATTCCCATCATACGCATGCATGATCTGGGGACCATGATATCGTTTGATAGCAACGACATGTTTGTGTTGCAGAATCTTATTGATTGGGAGGCCGAGGTGCCTGGGTTTGCGGCTTGGAAGGGGTATGTGCGTTGGTGGGTTTGTGTGACGTTTGTGGGGACGGGGTATGTGAGGAGGAATTTGGTGTGGGGGACGGGGTTGGGGAGGCCTGGTGAGTTTTTTTTTCTTTTTTTACTTGGGCTTGGGGAGATTGGGGTGCTTGCTAATGTTGTGTGTAGATCTGGAGAGTTGTGTTAAGGTTGACGTTAAGAGGGTGTTTATTGATTGAATTGAGTTGGGAGAAAATTGGGTCAGCGGCGGGGACTGCGTGATGACGGAGAGTAGGTATTGGGTTTGACGATTGGAATTTGCTCATGCTGAGAAGCCACTGTTGCAGCCTACTAGTCACACATAACTCTACGTGACTACTACGGTACCTATCGCAACATCCTGCGCGCGCAGTGCTGCAATATCGCAATACTAGTGCTACAATATCCTACGCCCGCAATCGCAATCCTCGCAGGTCCTCGCAATATGAAAGCCCGCTGTAGGCGATTAGGGGGGTTAAGAGGGTCTCCCCTTTAGTTAAAGAATAAAAAATTGCACACATAGCTCTACCTATACAATAAGCATTGTGTCATATATGTAGCTTAAGCTGCACCTACTTTAGTACCGTTTACAAATTAACAGACTACTTTTAGCAACGTGTATCCTACTACTGTGTCCAGACTACGACCCAAAAGGTGAAGTGAAGGTGGGACGGTAAAGTGGTTCACGGGTTTTGAATCGGAAGCATTATTATAGAGTCGGCAAGCTGTTTCTTTGACTCAATCATCAGAGCAGAAATCCATTCAAAAAGGGATGAGATTTTTGGACGGCAAGTAGAAAAGAAGAGACATGGTTTGTGGATCATGACGCGAGGTTTGGTTCGACGACGTGGACGTGAAGTTTGATAGTTTTCCCAAATAGACCCACTTTGATCCCTATCTACCCTCTAATTGGCCAAAGCAGCTTGTTTGGTGGCTTCCCGCGAATAGGAGTGCCTCGTGCATTATTTAGTGACCGAGGTTCTTTCCACTTTCCTGTAGACTACTGCGCACAACACCCACAACACCCACGACATTAACATTCCAAGTTTCTGGTCATATACTCTTCTTTACACTCATTAATACGCGTTCCTCGTTGCGTTGAATGAGATGGATTTTGGGCCACAAACTTCACGGACGCGACGCAGCATGCCCAATGTTTGGTGATATCGAGATGTCCAGCGCAGCTTATAGATGCTCAATAATGACTTGATAAGGATTTTTTGGAACACAGTCATCTTCCGGCCAGCTGCTTCCTACTACGGCCTGCACCGATCCGGGGACAACGCGTCGGCTAGCCATGTCGTCATTGCACTTGCTGACCGTAAGCTCACTGGGGTAGGTAACAGGGGACAACAACACTTCGTGCTGTCTGGAGGCGCATAGCTCAAGACACCAAGCGCAAGACTGTGTGTATGCTCATATTGCTTGTTTTCTTGGTATTCTTATCGTTTTTCGTTCTTTCGGTATCGCACTTCCTCATGATTCTTATCCTTATATTCCTCCTACCCTTGGCCCTACTTCCACAATGCGTCTTCGCGCAGTCTCCTTCGACATCGGATACTTCTATACCTAGCGTCTCGGTGGGATCAGTCAACAGTACCTCCAGCAGCCCTCTCAGCACAACTTCCAGCGAATCCGCGGGCGGCATCCCTGTCGAAACGCCCACATCCGGAAGGCAGAATGTCACCGCCACAACCTCAACGACATCCCTTGATGTCACAGCCATAGTAGGCTTGTCTCCTTCGACGGACACTACGGACGGCTCAGCTTCAACAACCAGTGCTGCTCACCCGCGACCGACTAACACTCGACCTTGTAACGGATATGTTGAGTTCTGCCAACGTAAAATATCCAATATCTCTATGGTAGTCGCACACAACAGCCCGTTTGTGAGACTTCACAATGCGGCCAGCAACCAAGCGTACCCAGTGCTTAACCAGCTCAACGACGGAATTCGGGGGCGTAAGATGACCCCAGAACGCCCGAAGTAAAATATGCCCATTGGCTAACATGCAACAACAGTACAATTCGAAACCCAGAAACCCAACGCTTCTTCCTCCATCCGCCTCTGCCATACCTCGTGCGATCTACTCGACATGGGCACCCTCGAATCATACCTCGCAACAGTCAAAACCTGGCTCGACAAGAACCCCTACGAAGTCATCGCCATAATGATGGGCAACAACAACGGCCTCTCCACCCGGATCCCCGCCACCGACTACATAGCACCATTCCACGCCTCCGGCATCCAAAACTATCTCTGGACGCCCCCATCCCCCACGCTCAACCTCCCCGACTGGCCCACGCTCTCCCACCTAATCCTAACCAACAAACGCGTAATAACCATGCTAGACTACGGTGCCCACCCCCCCACCGTCCCCTGGCTCCTCCCCGAATTCAACTACCAATGGCAAACCCCCTTCTCCCCCACCGACCCCGCCTTCCCTTGCACCCAGCACCGGCCCCCAAACCAGCCCGACCCCGTCTCCCGCAATCGAATGTACATGCTCAATCACAACCTCAATATCCAGCTCCGTATCTTGCCCGGCCAGGCCCCGATTCTTCTACCGGCCTACTCGCTTCTCGACCAGGTTAATGCGGTCGCTGGGAATGGGAGTCTGGGGCGTAGTGTGAAGGAGTGTGAGGCGTTGTGGGGTCGGCCTCCGAATTGGATTCTGGTGGATTATTATAATTGTGGGAGCTTTAATGGGTCGGTGTTTGAGGTTGCGGCGAGGGCGAATCGGGTCCCGTTTTGGGATCGGGCGTGTTGTGGGTCTGGGCTGGTGAGTGGAGCGAGGGGGTGGGTGCTTAGGGGGTGGTTGTGGGCGGTGTCGGGGATGGTGGTGGGGTGGTTGTTGGTGTAGGTATGCTGGGCTTTGTGGTTTTTTGTACGCTTGTGGATTCTCGGGCGTTTTGGGGGGTTGTTTGAATGCTGTTGTGTTGGGGGATTGTATAGTTACTTATGAGACATTGGGGAAAAGAAAAGCAAGCCGTTGTCTGGAATCAGTACTTACACGGCGCCAAAAGCTATATCCATTGCGCATCGCTAGGTAGCTAGGAAATCCTTTGATTGCTAGCTTAGTTTACGCTACCTCTAATATACCAATCAAGATATTTATTCTTTACCTTCTATTATCTTCTTGTTAGCCTGGGCATGTGGCATGTGCATGTCTTCAAAAGAAAAGAAACATCACTTGTACATATGTATGTAAGTAACTGTAGGTACTGTAACACGCGGTTCTTATCTCCGCTGTAGGTACGTAACTCGAGATAATCGAAACAGTAAGATGAAATTCCGTGTTGTGTGGCTAACTCGATACACACTTTTCACTGCAAATCTTTTACCTTATTGCGGGTTCCTGGTACCTACCTATGATATCGTGCCAGGCTACCCTACCCTACCCACCCCATAAGAGCTTAAAAACGCAACATGGCGACTCGTCACCATAGCCCCTGATGCCAGTCATCAAAAGTCCAAACTGTAAACGACATCCCATTTCTCGTCTAGCTCTCCACAGACTTTCTCCCATTCGGGCTCAGAATCGCTACTGGAAGATAAGTTGACGTCGTCGAACATGTCGTGGATGGATCGCTGCTCTTTCTCTTCTCGTTTGGAGGGCCGTTTGCTGGCTTCGTTTGAGGTATTCGGCGGGTTGGGAAGGATTGAAGTGTTTTTTCTGGGTGGGGGAGGTACGTATTTGGGGGTGGTGGGGTTTTGTTTGGCTTGCTGGATGGGGTTTTGTTTTTGTGTGTTTGCGATGATGTTCTGGTTTGAGGTGGGTTGGGTGGTCTTGGTGTTTGGCTTGGTAGTTCTTCGTCTTTCTTTTGTAGTGGCTTTTGCTGGGTTAGGGGAGCGTTGGGTCTTGGGCGTGGGAGGTGCGGGTGGAGTGTGCTCGTTGGGTGGAGCGGTACGCCGGAAGGTTGGAACTCGTTGAAAATGCTGTTTCTCTTCTGTTGGCGGTGAGATGGGACGACGGGTGTTCTTTTCCTTTGTCTTCTCAGGCTCTTCATTCCTCTCTGCTTCCAGGCCGTGCTTTCCTGCCATGTCACGGTATCCTCGGAGATGCTTGGGTTGAGTATGACGCCGCATTATGATTTTAACTTGTGTGCTTGTCAGTTCGGTGAAGGTGTAGACAATTTCTCTCGGCTCCTTTCTCGTGGTTTCTGGGCAAGGCATCGACGCGCCTAGATTATGGTGTCTTGGGACTGGTATTTCTGGTTTGGTGACAGATGCAGGTGGATGCTTGCTTGGCTCCGCTGGTGGGCTGGCTGGTGACATTGCTACATTGGATATTTTGGCCTCGTGTTGGAGAGGATGCGATAAATGAGCGAGTATGCGTAGAGCTAATATGTTGACCTCAATGTTGTGATTGGTAACGTTTGATGAGTCCATTTCTGGATATGTAGTTCGACGTGATGATGGGAGTGGGATATGGAGGGTAGCGGAGAGACGTTGATTTTTACAGTTGAGCTAAGTGATGTGTTGATACTCTGGTTCAATGTCAGCAGAGATATGTCATCATAGGAGCCGTCCTGTGGTTCGAAGTGGGCAGGGGACCACTGGCATCCTTCGCATTACCGTGCGGAGCCTGAACGCGCTCCAGCTTTCATACCCGACGCCCACGTGGAAAAGGGATGAGTGCAGTTCATGATATAGGTATTCAATGTGTCTCCTATGCAATAGGGGAGATGGACAAATTCTTTCATTCACCTCCTTAGTACCTGGGTATGAAGCTAACAAAAGACAGGGCGGGACGGAGGTTCGGATGATTCTACCGCATCTGACGTCGATGTCTAATCGATAGGCTGAAGCGATGAAGCCACGACAAAGATAGCCCGGCGGTCAGTGTCGAACGGCTAGATATGGGCGATCCCGGTGGGCCGTTGGTACAGATGAGAAGTCGCAACACCAAGCCAGCAGATTCGGTCAAACTGTACGTGCGCACGATGAATGTGCCCTCCATGACGTGACGATCTCAAGGGCATGAGCAAGAGTGAACGATCGCCATTTCACACATGTATGATGAAGGTCGGCACCGTCCCGATATGGTGAGGCTGGGCTTGGCGGCGCTTTGGCCATCGCGATCCCAGGCCCACCCGGATTGTTTGGGTTCGTCCCGCGTCACAACACCGAAGGTCCAACGCTCCAGCACCCGACGACAGCACGCCCTATAGCTCTTTTCGCCCCTGGCGCAGCTACAAGTCTCCAAAAACACATCGAACGGACATGTCTAGGTAATCTAGCGCCACCATTACCTTCACCCGCACCGCAACTGCCCTCATCGCGACGCGCCCTCGACACGTACACCCGCACCCTCACCCACACACTTCACCATGGCTGCACGCAGCAAGGCACCCACAGTTGGGTCCGCCGGATGGATTCTCGAAGAGCGCCACCAGTCGAACACGCTCGTGTCGCAGGAACTGGAGGATTTCAGCTTCTCTGTGCGCAATGAGCTGGAATGGCTGAATGAGCATCTGTTCGACATGCTCGCCAGCGACGGGCAGTAGGTCGCGCCTGCCTGTTCAAGCGCGCTCTCTGCTAATACACGGCCAGACACAACCTCGACGTCTTCAAGACGCCTGGCAAGCTACGCGGCAAAACACCGCGTACCGCGCGCAAAAAGGCCGTGGATCGTCAGGTATGGCTTTCGCGTTTATACTTACGCTTTCGTCACGTGCACTAACACCGTATAGCCGCTCGCCAGCATCCCATCCGCAAATGCGCAGAACCAGCCGAGTGCGGCCGAGCAGAGTCTGAGAAGCGTCAAGGCGAGATTCCAGATCGCCGAAGACTCGGAAAACACAGTGCGACAGTCGCCCATCACGCGCACCCCAATTGCGCGACAGCTTTTCACCAAGGCCCCGAGCGCGGGCAAGGAAAACGTTGACAACAGCGTGCACGGCCATGTCTTCGATAAGCCCTCCGTACAGCCCCTCGCCGCGCCATGGAGCCCGCTCCCATCTACCCAGGACACCGTTATGACATCGCAACCCAGCGACGTTTTCTCACCGCCTCGCGCCCAGTCTACACAAAACACCCAGGCCACTGCCTCCTTCCGGCACTCATTTCACGACCAAGAGGAAAGGCGCGATACGGGCGATTCCTTTGTCTCTGCAAATGAAGCTTTCGCCAGCAAGAACGCCTCCAAGGATAACTTGCGCGCCATGGACGCCGATGCAATGGATGTGGATGTGCACGAGGGCGAGAAGCCATCTGACGCGCCGGAGGACACCATGATCCACCACGAAGTCAGCTCTGATGCGGAGCAAGACGAGGAGATGCACGACATTCCCGATTTCCCCGACCCACCACGCGTCGTACCCGAGCAGTACAGTATCTCAGCCGAAATCCACGACGCGCTCGAGACGGCCAACTCGCGCGCTCTTGCGCCTGAACCCAAGAACCTCTTCCCCCCAGAGCACTCTACGACGCCAGTCGGTCCTCCCCCGGTCGCTGCAGACGCGGTTGAACACGACGACACTGTACTTCATCACCAGATCAGCGACCAGATGGATATCGACGATGTGCGCTCGCCCTCGGACAACTCAAGCCCCGTAAAGCCGCTCGTTAGGAAGAGCAGCCTGACGTTCGCCTCTCTGCCTGCGCGTGAGCCATTGCTATCAAAGAAGAGCATGGGCAACCGCGTGTCGCGTACGAGCCACGTCGACCCAAGCAAGGGTCGAAATAGCCAGATGGGCCGATTTACAGGAGGCAAAAGCTTAGGGGGTTCGCAGATGGCGCACCCAGCTGAGATGCATCACGCTGATGATATGGACCTCGATATCGAACGCCCAGAACTTCAAAGAGAAGAGTCAGAGACAACCAAGACACACAACAAGACATCTACCCAGCGTCTGTTCGAGCGCATCAATATGCTCAAACAGCAGAACGAAGCGCCCAAGCCTTCTCAGCCTCAGCCTCAGCCCCAGAGCTTCTCTACAAAGCCCAAGGAAAACGCTCCCATTACCCAGAACTCCCAGCCAGCCTATCCAAATCTTGCTGCGCCTGAAGTTGCGCAAGAAGAAGACGATGATGACGACTGGATCTCACCAGTCAGAACAGCTGCGCCTGCGCCTGCGCCTGCTAGGCCAGCGTTCAGCAAAAGCCATACCACTAATGCTTGCCCATCTCCTCCCAAGCCTGTACCTTCGAAGCTAGTATCTGTTTCCAATCCCGATCTCTCCGCCGCCATGGAATCAACAACCCCAGTGGGCTCTCCGACTAGTAAGAAATACATGGACGGCCCCCTCAGCGCATCGAAATCTAAGTTGTACTCAGCATTCCGCGCAGCGAAAGAAAAGCTTATAGGATCGAATGCTACCAGCGCTCAAGCCAAGCTGGATGCACTTAAGGAGAGCCCAGCGAGACCTAAGCCATACACCCACAGCTCATCGGACGACGTATTCAGCAGCCCGAAGCGCACCGAAAAACCTACGACTATGTTCTCCCACGGCCGCTCGCCCTCTAAGGATTCCAACAAATCGAGCAAGTCTAGCAAATCTGGCAAGAGTGCTGCAATGTCTAGCAGTCCCCTCAAGAGCGACGGTCGACGCACTCGCAGTTCCACAGAGCGTGAGAAGCAGAAGGAAAAGGAGACACAGGAGCGGGAGGTCAGAGAGGCCAGGCAGCAGCAGCGGGCCGACGATAAACTCAAGCAAATGCGCGAGAAGGAACAGAACAGGGCCGCGGCTCAGCATCAGAAGGCCAGGGCTATGGGAGCCAAGACACCAGTAGCAATGTCCTCGCAGTCGAGTCTTCGGCAGCCTACCGCTACGACTGCGAGCAAGACCCCAGCCCAGACAGCACCACCACCACAACAGGTTCCGTCGAGACCTGCAATTCCTCGATCGAACACAGCTTCCTCACGAGAACAAGATGTCGACTCGGCTGATGAGATGCCTCCACCCCCCCCACCGAAGAGCCTCCTGCCTACGACAAAGACTTCCAAAGCGCCTCTACGAGAGCCCAGGAAAATCACCAAACCATCGAGCAAAGACGCTTTACCCAAGGTGAAGGCGCCACAAAAGATCATGGTCAACCTCAAAAGCAGCCAATATGGCCAAGCGCCTCCTCCTGCTGCCCGTCCAGCTCCCACATCTAGCAAACCCCTTCCCGCGGCCCCTCAAACTGTGGGTAAATCTGCTGCTTCGGTACCGAGGCAACCTCCAGCTGCATCGACACGACCTGCTTCGGCTCTGTCTACCAGGACGGCAGCTTCATCTAAGACGGCACAGCCAATGGCTAAGCCTGCGGCCCCGCGAGTGGCACGTCCACAACCACAAGCAATGGAGAAGCCAAAAGTCTCAGCACCGCAACCCCGCGCTGACCTCGGTGCATCACGGCCTGTATCCCGAATGCAGACGGTCCAAGATGCCAACCGCATCAACATTCCCCCAATCAACCCTGCCAAGCCTCCCAAGCGGCAGTTGGAGAACGATGAGACTCTCCACCGACCAGCTAAGCGACCTTCGCAGCAAGCAAAGAACCTGAATCCAATCACACCGGCGCATTCCCAGTTCGCCAAGGGCAAGATTCCCTTTGCTGAGTCTGCGCACCCACCGCAACCCCAAATCCCCCAAATTCAGTATCCCAACGGCGATGATATCAAGCTTCCCGAGATCATGACCGACTCGGAAGACGAAGACTCGGAGAACGAGTTTGAGCAACCCAGCTGGGTCAACACGCCCAATCTCCGCGAGATGCTCTCCAACCAGCAGCTCATGGACCCGGAGCACATCTTCGGCCCCATCGCCCCGCTCGAGATGGAGAAAGTCTTCCCCAACAAGGAGCGCCACAAGCGGTTCCGCGAGCGCACCAGCAGCGCCTTCTGGGCCAACGACGAGGTAACGGCCGAGGAGAAGCGCAAGGAGCGCGAGGCCAGAGAACGCCTTGTCCGCGATGGCGCTTGGTCGTATAACCCGTCGCCGCGTCCGACCCAGCCCGGTCCGTCTCGCTGAAACTTTGTTATTATGAAGCAAAAAAGCCGTGTTTGGGCTACGGTACATTATGACTGTACATGATTTGCGTTGCGAGCGTGTATGTATATACTTACTTATGGTACATTAGGATAAAAACGTCGACTAGCGGGCTTCTCCTGCACATTGTCATTAGCCACTGTTGAAGGCGTTAAAAGGCGACTTTTTTAGGGGGGGGTGGGGGGGGCCCGGGTTTTTCATCCATCGACCCACATTGGTCGTGCTCGTTTATAATGAGGCGTATCACTGCATTGGTTTTTGTGTTTTTCTTGTTTTCTCTTTAGTTTCACAGTCTAATGAATGAGGATCCATCTGTCCCTCATCACATCACATGTTTTACTGCTATGAACTCTTCTTTATCTCGCTTCGCCATGCTGTGCTGTGTATAACGAACAAACTAACGCTTTCTTCTGAATCTCCCCTGGTCTTTTGCGGAATTGAAAAAGAAGTGGGGAAGGTCGTGGGTAGGTTATATATGTTGAGAATATGTGGGTTCAGTCCAGGTTGGTAGAAGGTAGGCTAGTGGTGCTTGCTGTACGTGGAGGTACAGCCCCACTGCAACGTCCTCGTTACTGTTGATACGAGAGGAAATACACAACACAATACGTTGCAGCCACCCCGCCTTGTCCCTCCTACTCGGTTATCCATGGTAGTCATGCTACTAGAGGGACCTTGTTTCAACAATATATTTATTTTCCGCATCCTTATCCTACACCACCGACCCAAAAAAAACATAATGCTTACGTATAGATTAGGTACTGTAGGTATCCCGTCGTCCTATTTATCTAAACTATGTTAGATGCATAGATGGATGGATACTCAGGATAAGTAAAGAAAGTTGATCATATAATACCTAATCCAAAAGTTGTGTTTCTGTTACGTAGCGGATGCCTACTCTTCGTTTTTTTTTCGCTCTCGGAACGACGAGAAGGGGGTTGTGCCATCTTTTCTGGTGGTGTGTATATAATTCGGTGTGTGAATTTGGAGTCGAGGTTTGTGTGGAGTTGCGTGTTTGTGAGTGCTGGCATGGGTAGCGTGTAGCAAGTGAACAGATGGGTAAGCGGATTACGTTACGTTACATGTAGCAGCAATGTGAAGCAACACTCACAGTTGTGTATTCATGTATAGTAGTCATAACATCATATCGTTATTAACTTATAACTAAGTATCACAATCGCTTTAGAAAAAAAAATCATCTCCTACAAACGCCCCGTCATCAATGACATGTGCTGGTATTCCCAAACCGAAACTTGTCCCAATAATAGCAAACCCGGCGTCGATAGGCTCCAACAAGACGCATTATCCTTCAGCGTATCATACATATTCCAACCAGCTTGATCCTAGCGTTGTTAAGCGTCGCTGGCGACTGTTCTTCTCGTGTTCCACGACGCGTCCGAGTAGACTCTGCAGGCTTCCTAGACCTGGCTCATGGAAGGGCCTCCACGGCGGATGCCGCCACGCAGATTGGCACCGCTGCCACGGCCGTTCATGATGTTGACGGCGAGTGTGGCGACGAAGGCAGCCCATCCGAACCACAAAAACGCCGTGGTAGCCTGGGACAGACGGCAGTTTGTTTCCGTGTGCGGCGAGCTGTTGAGGACCTTGTTGGTGATGGTGTACGCCTGTACATCATTAGCAAAGTAATCTGGTGCAAATGTCGATGAAGTCAAGGACGTACGTTGTTGGAGCAGCTGTGTGCGCCGATGTAAGCGGGCAGCGCGACGGCCGCGCAGAAGCCGAAGATGACGCTGAGGGCATCCAGCGCAATGTCGACGATGGGGATGCTGAACTTGTCGATGAAGGATGTGGGCAGGAAGTAGAGCAGCGTGAAGAGCCACCACACACCAACGAATAGCGAGTAATTGACGATGGAGTGCGTGCCCGCCCACGCGCGAGCAATGATGTTACCCATGAAGGCTGTGACGAGGATGGCGCAGATTAACTGCATGCTATTAGTTGAAGGCCTTTTGGAGAGCGAACGGGCGCCGACATACCTGCCAGGCGCGGAGGCCCGTGGATACTGCTTTTGACACCATTTTGCTGATGTGTGAGGTGTGTGTGTGTTGGTTTTTGATGGTTGATGGCTGGGAAAAAGCGTCAGGGTCTGGGTGGAAAAGGATGCGGAATTTGGGACGGATGATCTGCCTGTGGGAGCCGTTGCTGGGCTGGGAGAATATATCTGTGCAGGATGCGGGAGCTGCGGCTTCGCAGCGTCATCGCAGCCCATACGTCACACTTCCCCGATGCCCAGGGTCCCGTCGTCCCATCCCACCCACTTCCGGAAGCATCGGTACCTACCTCCCGATCAACGCCGATGCGCGACTGTGTTTTGCGAGTGCAGTGTGTTTTCGAGCAATGTGAGAGAGCTTGTAGCGTTTATGTTGATGACTTGAATGGTTTCTATGGTCTCTATGCTATACAACACAGACCTATATCGCTCGTTGCGCGGTTGTATTCTTCGTTGCCGCGCAACAAGACCGATGATGCGAGCATGCGCAGGGATCTTCGGTCAGCAGCGCCCCGCCCTCCCAAAACCTTCACCCACATCATCGCGCCGCCAGCCTACACTATCTATTCTCCGAGGCGGCTACTGCAATCCCCTACGTAAGAATCGATAGTGAGCATGACATCTGCTGTTGCTTCCAGACCGTTGGCGCTCTTGACGACATGAGCGGTGCGGTTGAATTATTATTCGCAGGCGTGCTGGCGTGACGAAGACAAAGAGCCAAGCACAAGCGCACCGGATCGACAGATGGTCATCGTCCCGCGCGCGAACGATGTGTGGCCTGATGCCCTTCAACCCTGCCACTGCTGCTTATTTGCACATCACGCTGCAACGTCGTTAGCCAGCTAGGTGGCTTGAAGGGTGTAGTGGGTGGTGGAAAATTGAAATGTCCTACAAATGGTGGAGGGAGGGGCAACAGTATGCAGATACGGAGGAGGGCTCTAATTGGCTGCAGGCCTAGACTGCCAGCCACAGCGCACTAGCCACACTCAATCTCTGGCCAACCCGTGTTTTTTTCTCTTGGCGTCAAGTGCCCCACGATTTCCATGATGCACATGACTCTAGGGAAAATTCCAAAAAAATCCGGTGTTACAAGAGAAACTACCAAGAACAAGCCAATCAAGTATCTTCGTTAACATAACTGCTCACTTCCACGACCACTTCCATGTCCCCACTGTCCATCGTCCATTAAACACTGCAGTAGATAGATATAGAACTAGTGCTAGCATTATTTGTATTTAGCTACCAGCTACCCAAAAGCCTATATCTCCAATCCCCCCTCACCAACACCCTCTGTATGCATCAATCTTTCCAAAAATGTCCAGCCCGTATCTGTATTGCAAAGACATGAGTTTCAGTCTAGGCGACTTTTCAAGGCCGGTTCATCCCGACACCCATCGCAGCCCGAGAGCAGGAGGATATTCGTGGACTGCTTGATCTTCGACATTTTAAGGATTCAACTGACAAGCAGCGTGTCCAGCACCTCCTCGTACCATGGGAGAGGCTTCGAGAAGGTGTGTTGTGTCGGGGTGGTTTTGCTTCTGCACCTTGAAGCCCGAGGCTTTAGGAACAGAATCCCGGTATTGTAGAGAAGTGAGGCGGTCAGAGCCATATTTGGGAACGTGCGCTTGTGCGGGAGGTGGTGAAGCGAATACTCGAGCTAGATCGATGGCTTGGCCAAGTCTCGAGTCAACAAATGCGTGAACCGCCTGTCGAAGATGAATGTACTATGAATGTAAACTCCCGTTCAAGCGAAGGGGCTGAACCATGTACCATGTACTGGTGTGAGTTGTCCTAGTTGCTCTCCGTCAATCCCTTTCGCAGTGTGAATGTTTAGGCAGTCCAAAGAGTGTAGCGACTGAGTACTCATCAGCTAGTGAAGCCTTTTCACTGTTACCCTGCCGCGATAGACTGCAATAGTATAGGTCGCCGGTTCTTCCTGTCTTGTCAACGCGCGCTTTAGGATATGTTTACGGCGCCGAAGTGGCTCCCCGCACATGTGGCGGCGGCGCTAGGGGTGGGCGATCATGTCTTCTCGTGTAGCCTTCCCGATTGTCTCGTGGAGAGACGGAGAGCATCAGCAGTAGCTTCTGCCACGTCGTCGCCGGCAAATTCCATCGTAATGCATCGTGGTGCTGCGAAGCTGCCGGGGGTCGAGGGGGTCGAGGAGGTCGAGGAGATCAAGAAGCGAGCCGCGTCGTACTTGAACTGTCAAGTGCGGGGCGAAAATGACGCCAGCAGGAGAGAGACAGATGTCCCCAGGCTAACAAAGATGCAGGAGGGGCTGCCGCCAAGTGGGTTGGTTCAGAAAGAAAGCGATGTTGTGGATCGAGCAGTTGAGCCCGGTGGGGGTGCGGTGTAGGAGGAATTTGAGTTGAAGAAGTCTCTGAGCGCGGACTCCCGGGTTTGTTGGGGGTTGTTGTGGCGGGCAATGTTGATGCAGAAGTGGCGAAAAAGGCCAGTTGCCTGGGGTCAAATTCGGCGCAAAGGCAGCAGCTACTGAGTGCATCGAGGGGATGTCGAGCTTGGTTATCAATGCATAGCAGCCCGTGACCATGCGTGAATGTCAATGGCGGTTGCAGCAGCCCTGTGCTTCTCCAGTTTTACCTGCCTGGCAACCCAAGCCCCTGCTTCACTGTACGGACACCTTGACCCCTCCCCCACCTACCTCTACATCGAAAGTAAAGGCAGATGCAAAGGAAGACCTTAACCCCCTGAAATCTTTGGTCTACATCACTTGTGATGTTGGCATTGGCCTTGGTCCTGCCTGAGGCGCAACCAGTCAGTGATGCCGCCTTGCGTTTCGAGTCGGTCTTCCCCGCCACTCGACCAACGACAGTCGCCGCCCAGCCCTCGACCCAGAAGAAACACAAGACACGAGACACTCATGAGCACCTCTGTCTACTCTTCCGGAGAGAGACTCCTGATAACTCCGAAACCAGCGGCCCGAGCCCACACCCTTGACCAGCTCATCGCGCCCTCGATAGACAGCAGGCAGATTTTTTACGTCCACGCGTCGTAGCCGATGACTGTCCCAACTCTTGAGTTGACTCCTATGCGAGCAAGACCGGCGCAAAGAAGTCGGAAATTACAATACCTTTGACGGCGCCTCCTTGCCCTCGGCGGGCGGCAAGCCGGACACACACAACGCGGAGGCCCAACCGCCAAACCATACACCCGGCCGAAGATACAGCATCGTGTGGGATACACCGAAGAAGCCAGCTACCTCCCTTTCGATTGACAGATGGGACTGACAAGACACGAAGACGTTAAGATACCTACAACCACGTGTATATACTCGTACCCTACGCACACCGGCCTTCTGTCTGTGACGGAGGTCGAAGCTATAGCATCCGCGATGGACTACGGAGAACAGCAAGTGACGACTTCCTGGAGACACCGTATACATCGCACTCCTTGTAGCGGCAAGATCTACATCGGCAGAAGCGAGCCGAAGCATGACATCGGAGGATTGGGCTTTCTGGGGCGACGCTCATCGCAGATCGTTATGAGCCAGTGTAGTGTTGTCATTGCTATACGCACTCGACACATAGCCACATACCGAAGGCATAGCCCGTATACATTGAGCAGAGGAGATCTGGATAGCCACCTCGGGTCGGAAGCCTGAACGTCTTCTATGTTGATCGGGTACCGGGCCATTATCTCGGCAGGAGGTACTGCTCGTGCCGTGCGTTCAAGGATGACCGGCTGTTCTGCGCGCCGGAACCGATCCTCGACCGGTGAACCAGGGGAGCCCAGTCCATCACGAATCATCGTGCTGCCCAGCACATCTCGGGAGCCGTCTCGTGTGGTCTTGCGATGGGATCCCCCAACCCTAACGGATATCGAATGACAATGAGCTTGGTGACAGCTATCTTTTCGTCTCTTTATACTAGGGAGCTGCATGAGCCTGCGGTCCAGGATGTTATGAGAGCCCGGCGACAGCCAACCCAGTGGCACGTCTTTTGACTGGAGTAACCCGTAAACCTTGGCCGCTCTAAATAACGTCAATGCTATGCAGGAAAATGCGGGGTTGGAGGCTTTCCAACAATATGCTGATTGAGCCGAACCGGGGATCCTATCCAGCATGTCGTGCTTTGTGTGCTCGGCACCAGCACGAGACGCATTGTCATCTGCAGACGGGGAACACGTCGCGAACCATTCAGGAGTCTCTGTGGAATGTCGCGACTAGCTTCAGGAACGTTTGTTTTACAGCCGACAACCATGATACGTACAGCAAGCTGGACGACGAATGGAATGTGTGCTGAAGCAGTACAGAAAGTGCCTACGGAAACACCGCATGGGCGCGTCAAGCAGCTAACGACGTTGATGTTCTTGTAGGGGAGCGCGTGACTTGGCCACAGCCTAGGGCTGAACGTGTCCGTAGTGTTGCTCGAGGAGCGTCTAAAAAGACGCAGTGACCCGGCGGGGATGCAGTGTGCTTGCTGGCGCTTGAAGCGAAGCAGAATGGCGTGCAGCAGGCATAAAGCCTTGAAAGAGATGGGATGGATGGGATGGATGCAGCACGTCTTGCGACGGGCCCAACCGAGTCCAGACGAAAGAAATGAGGGGTTCTGCAAATGAACCCTGAAGCTACCGCGCAGCCCATGGTCGATCAGCAGCTGGACCGGGAGACGACAGCCAAAAATTGATGAGGGTTTGATGAACTAAAGTTGCTGGAGGGTGGTTACGAGAGGTTTGACAGGGAGGCATGATTCGAGAGCCCATGCCCTGTCCGACGACGCTCGCTACCCCCCAACAGCGCAGCAATTTGCAGGTGTTCGCCTGAAGCATGCACGACTAGCCACAGTTGGTCTGGCCGTCTCCGCATTTTCCTGCGCAACGACCCCTTCAACAGCCCCTGACCCTTGGCCAGCCGTGTGAGGTGCGAAACCTCAAAGGCGTTGGTCGCTGCGTGTCTCTGCTGCCTCTGTCCGGTCTCCTGTATGGACTATCTTGTTCCGACGTCTTTGTCCTGTGATTGCTGGCAGCCACCCCTTTGGAACGTTCGACACAGTAGGATCGCCGTGAGCTCGCCGCGCTTGTGCTGGTGTCTCTCCTGATCTGACAAGGCGTGCGGAACTGCAGGGTGCCTGCCGCGTCTCGTTGCCCAACGTTTCGAACCATCGCCAAGGCGAAACTCTCCTGCCGTCGGTCGCGCTGGTGGGAAGTCGACAAGTCCATCCTCCTTGTCCATATCATCTTCCTCTGTCGTCCAGGAGATAGGGCGATGATGTGCTCGCTCTAGTAGTCGCACGTTCATCTCTCGAACACCCGTCCTGATCTGCGGGACAGCCTTGGGCTTAGCAGAGCGTGGCGTTTCCCCACACTCTTATTAGGACCCGAAGCCCTCTCGCCGATCCCAGGCTTGCGCGATCTCATGCGACGACTGATGCCATAGTGTGTCGCGTCCGTGTTCGATATCTTCAGGAAGAAAGACTAGGGATAGACTGGTTCAAGAATTTGGCGCTTCTTTTGCCTGCGTTTTGGTATGTCCTCGCCGAACCTGATTGGAAGCATTGCATTCCATCGCACCGCCGCTTACCTGTGCTGCCAGTTATCCTCCGGATCGATTTGTTTGAATAGAGGGCTTTTGGGATAGAACTTGCCTGGTATGTTCACCCGCCCCGGCATCGCCGCCTGGCAGAGCTCGTCCCCGCGACCGCCGGCAGGAGGCGGTTTGGACATGAGTCCTATTTCTCGGGCCCTCGGGTGCATTGTAGGTATTGGAAGGCATTGCGCTGACGATGTAGAACAGGATATACCGCTCGTTCTTCTGATAGATCTGCTGCGAGCTCCGAGCCCCGCATCGCGTAATTCCTGTAGACGATATTCTGTAAACTAGGTAAGCAGAGCCGGCCTTTCCTACTTACTGTTACTGCAGTCTCCCTTCCCATCACTTTCCCCATCTTCTGTTTTGCGCTGTCCGTTGGCGTGGTGTGGTGTGGGGTTTCTGGGAGCGAGGTGTACCAGCTTGGGCGGAGAAGAGGCCACGGAGAAGCAGGCCAACGCCAGCAACATGAATCCCTTCACACATCTCTAGATGCATCAGGTCACTCTCTCTGCCTCGAAAAGGTGTCTGCGTCGCAATGCTACGGGCACAGGTACCTGCGTCGCGATGGGGGGAGTGTTCAGATGAAGTGTGTGGGCTGGCGGCACCGCCATCATGTCTTTGGGTAATATCACTTTGGACAGCGGCGTGGTCTCCTTTCTACACAGAGTGCTATTGAGAGCAATTCAAACTGCGCTGCATGTTTCTCCTGTCTTCTATTCTCATAAACATTCCAGTATCTATTGCTAAGACGATTGTGGAACGACAGTAATCTCTAAAGCCATCCGTGCAGCTCGCTCCTGCCTCGAGCATCGCCAACGACCTGCCTACCGCACGATTCAAGGCAGCAATCGAGCCACCTGACCGTCACAGCCAAGTGCTGGCCCTTGAAACCCCGCTGCTGGCGTAGTTTCCTCCTTCCTTCTTCCTCCTCCCCCACCATCCTACACCAACACCTTTGCCCCTATTCCCCCTATTCCCACATCTACAACCTTCAGTGCGCCCTTTATCCGCTTCTCCTTGAGGAGGAGCTTCAGCAAAGCTGCTCACAACCCCACCGAACGTCTTGTAACGTGAGGGAAGTGAGTCAAGCTGGGCCCCCGAAAGCACCTGCCCTGAAGTTTGCTCGCGCATCTTCTGCCTCTCCGCTGACGCTCACACTCGGTGTCTGTGAGCCGCAAGCGTCCCAACAACGGGCCTTATCTCTTGACCCGAGACGAGCAGTGTGAGCAGCGGCTTCGTCTTGCTTCTTCGGCTTGTGGTACCGTGCTATACCCTTCGCCAACAGCTACAGGTAAGTCACCTCACACCCTCAGCTTTAATACTATGCTACGGATGCGTCTATTTGTATCTCGAAGAGGATGTCCATGTTCCCAATACCTTCATTCGCCCACCTCCTTCGCGTCCAAGCATCTTACCCCTATCGCTTTCCCGGCCCTTGCTACGAATACGCAACATAGCAGTGTTCATCCTCTCGCTCGAAATGTAACAAACTAACGTGGAACCAGTAGAGCGACCAGGGAGCAAAAGCAGGCTTAACAGCCCGGGCAGGTATCATTTCATCGGCTTCGTGCTAGAAGTGCCCCTATATCAGCTACCTCAGTGCTCCACCACTCTAGACATCGACTGCACATCTAGCATAGAGTTAAGCCTGCAGTTTGGCAGCGCTCGCATCTACGAGTAATCTACGGTCCAGGTATGTTCTAGCTTCGCATCTTACTATGGTTGCCTGGGACAGCACCGGCAATCATTGAATCTGCACGTTGTTCGAAGAGCATTCTTGCACCTCAACCTGCGACCACCTTTACCTCTACCTTTACTTCTCTCAGCGTTAATGCCGTACACTGCAGGCATGCTCCTTGAGATGTCTTTGCTAACAGCTAGCGCGTTTGCCTTCACAGGTGAATGATACTCTAGACACACCGCCCACCTAGACCGCTCATCTCCCTGCACAGCCCAGCACAGAGTACAATATCTATCCTGTGCATCTCGACATCTTCCTTGTGAAGACAGACTTCGATATTCATCCTGTGCATTGCGACATCTTCCTTGCGAAGACAGCGTGCCGATAGACGCACTCCTATCTACGACTATCTCTACTACAACTCAAGGTACGTTTTGTATTCATTCTGTTGCCATCGAATTTGACCTAACGTCTTAAAGACAAAACATATCAATATGAGTTCCAATTACAAGGGCGGCCTGGCCGTTGGTGGTTCAGCGCTCGAGAAGTCGAAGTTGCAGCTTCGTCGTCCCACCCCGGACAGCGATGTCTTGGCATCCAGTGACGATGACCGCGAGCACGTGGCTCCTGTCGTTCGCCCGGCCCCTGGTGCATATCCTGCCGTTCGCCGCCCCTCTTCTGGTTGGCTTCAAGACATCCAGCCCAACCGCAAGTTCTCGCTGCCTTCGGTGTCGTTTGCCGCATCGCAGCCGACCACGCCAGCGCTCGAATTGCCCCAGCAGACTCGACCCGGCACCTCCGCGTTCCCCTGGAACACGCCGAGCTTCGCCTCTAATTCAAACAGCCGCTTGAAGGAGGTCGCGCCCTCGCCTACTTCTGCCTACGCCCACGACAGGCCTCTTCCCTCCCCAACCACACTTGAGGGCGACGACGGAATTGGCTTCCTCCTCAACCAGCAGAACCCCAATCCGCTTCGCAAAGCCGTAAGGTCTCAGTCTTATAGCATAGGACAAGGTGACATCGAGCACAGTCCCGTCAGCCGGTTCTCGCGACAGCCACCCAGCGTCAACCTGCGCCACCGTCCTTCCAAGCCGAGCCTTCTTGGTGAGTCTGCCGTCGGTCTCTCCCAGCTGCGGGAAGACGACGCCGACGAAATCGAGTCATCCAACGGCTCAGAGCACGGTGTCCGCCTCCCTGCCGGTTACTGGGAGCGCGAGCAGAAGCAAGCTTTGTTGAAGCAAGCTGCAATGGAGAATGCACGCGCTCGCAACCGAGCTACCTCCACTGGTTCCCCTGTCTCACATCAGCACCAACAGCAGCAGCGTCGCAAGACCACGGCCGGTCTGCGCAACAGCCCCTATGGCAACGCTACTGAGTACGCCATTGAGGAGCTCGAGGATGTTGAACCCACCATGACCCATCCCGCCTTGTCGCTCACACGCCGTTTCAGTGAGCACGTTTCTCTGATTAGCCACGACCAGGAGGTCGATATTGTGGACAGTCCGCAAAAGCCACAGTGGGCAACTGGCAACATCTCCCCGGCCGAAATGGATCCCCTTGGTCGTCGTCACTCATTCGCGCACTACGGTAGCTACAATTCGGCGATGCCACTCTCGACACTGAGCAACACCCAAGAAGAAGAGGAAGAATACGTGTCTCCAACCCAGACGGCTCGTACTCCCGACGATAGTGAGCCATTTGATGCCGCTGCGTATTTCACGGGCTATGGCCCTGCGTCGCGTGCCATCAACTCCTCTGCCATATCAGCTGCTCATCCGGATCCGATCGTCCCTAATACCGCCATGTCCGCCGGCAACCCTTATGCTGTGCCCTACATGGGTAGTGCTCGCCCCCCTCGCCGTCTTTACGTAGTTACCTTCAAGTGTTCTCGGGCCGACATCTACTACACCTACGATAACACCGGTCTTGAGGTCCGTTGCGGCGACCTTGTCATCGTCGAAGGCGACCGTGGATGTGATCTAGGCCAGGTTACTCATGCTGACTTGAGCATGGAAGACGCTAGGAAATATAGGAACGAGGCCAACGACGAGCATTTCCGCTGGCTTGTCATGTTCTCCCAGTATTCCCTGGCTGGTACACAGAACGACTCTGGCATGCTTGGCGCTCTTGCTCGTGCCAATGGCTTTCCCAACCCTATGAGCCGCACCAGCATGGGCTCCCAACAAGACCAAGACCCCATCAAGCCGAAGCTGATCAAGCGGTTAGCCCAACAGCATGAGATTATGGGTCTGCGCGAGAAGGAGGGTGGCGAGGCGAAAGCCAAGCGCCTCGGAGCCCAGAAGGCTGCTGACCACAAGCTGCCCATGGAGATTCTAGATGCCGAGTACCAGGCGTAAGTTCGTTCCCGTCCACGCTGTCGTCACTTCACTAACAAGCCTCAGCGACTATCACAAGCTCACCTACTTCTACTATGCTGAGTCTTACGTCAACTTCAACGAGCTTGTTACGGACCTGTTCAAGCAGTACAAGGTCCGCATCTGGATGTCAGCCGTGAACCCAGCGTCGGTTGTCAACCCAGCAGGCATGTCTCAGGTTCCACCTCCTTCTGCTATCGGTCCTGGTGCGATCCTGAATTCAAACAACACCAATGCCCCTCACGCTGTCGGCCCTGGCTTTGGATCCAACACTCGTCGCTCAAACCAGCAACATGGTAAGCTCCCTATCTTGCGATCAAGTCAACGCCTTTGCTAATCTTTCTCAGTTCAAGCTCGTAATCAAGGCTCTTATAACAACTACGATGACGGCTTCCAGGCTTTCTCTCAACAGATACCAAACTACCCGACTCAGAATCCGTACAACATGCAGCCTTGGGCTCATGACCAGCAGATGAATACACCCATGTACGATCGCTACCGCGGCTACTACCCAAATGTCACTGCAAGCGGTAGTCCGATGAACTATGGAGGTCACTATCCGCCCTCAAGCTATTCTTCGTATGGTGGTGGGTACAACCCGACGACGACCACCGCCGGTTACGCTGCTTCCCGCAATTACACGTCGAACACTGGCCAATCCTTCGGTCTACACCCGACTACGTATGGTGCAGTCCCTTACACTGGGGGCGGGCAGTTCAATGCGTACAGCGCTCCATATACCTCTGGCCCGATGGCTGGTGCAGGTGGATACTACGGTGCAGCGGGTGGGCAGCGCAACGGTAGCCCAGGCGCTTACGGCGGTGGTGCTCCCACTGCTACGGCTGGACCCCCCCACAGCACCGGCTATGACCCTGCCCTCTTGACTGCCATGCAGAACATGTCCTTCGGCAACTAGGACTGTTCAAACTGCAGCAAGCTTACCCACGTTCATCCCCTGTGATTTTGAGCACACTCAGCCACCACATCTGCATCATGGATTCACGGTTTTTCACAACGGCATGCGACATTTCTGCAATGATTTCGGCATCGATCACGATTGACGGCTCCAATAGCATGCTCTTTTCGGTACTTCATCATATGGTTCATTTTGGCGATAACGGCTGCCCAGCGAGACAAGTTACATTTCATTACATCGTCCGTTACCTCCAGAGATGGTAGCAACGGCCGCGTTGGCCGTCTGAGGTAGACGGCACTAGTACATCTGCGATTCTTCTCTTCATTTGCTTCGATTCAATTCCCCAAAATTCCCGTTAATTAGCTTGCTTTCTTCTGACAGATGACGGGTCCACCCTGCTATCCACCACGGGCACCTGGTCGGTCAGCTATTCCCTCATGCGTATCTGATTTCAACATAGGCCCTTGTGGCAAAAGTTAAAAAAGCTTCTTGCACCAAATCGCTCTCTCTATGCAAATATGATGCTGCCGTGCTTGTTTGTGTCTAGTCTTCGCCCTCATGCCAGCTTTCCGTGTGCGACATGTGGTTATGGCAAACGTCAAGATCGTCATCTTGGTGTCCAGAGTCGAGATGCACTAAAAACGTAGTTTGGGAGGACACATGAGTGTTATAGGCGACGGCAAAGTGGGGTTGTTGTCTTGGAGGGGGCTCCTTCCTTCCGTCCCTCCTTCCCCCCTCCCCAGGGACAGCCGCCATGATCACCTCACATCGCCACTTCGCCCAGTCGCCCTCTCTACACAATACCTTGTACCCCAGATATGGCCCGACGAAGGGCCCCGTCACCAGCAGGTACGGCCGCCAGACAAATGCTGGCTGCGGAGGCCGAGTCTAGCGACATTACCACAAGGAACGAGAGCCAGTAAGCATACAGCGACGGATCGTAGTAGCCAAACAAATGTTGATGTCTGCAGGCAAATGCTCGCCCTCGGTCATCTTATCAAGAAGCCAAAGACCGATGACAAAGAAGTCCAGCAATTCGGCACAACGATAGCCGCCGACCAGAAGCAGCTGGTAGGCCTACTTGCACAACGAACAATGCAAGCGTGAGTCTCTCTGCCTTGAGCACAATTCGGCGACTTGGCATTGCCTATTCGAAGTACTAATGACTTGTACAGCGAGAAGGAGGAAACACGCCGCCGCGACGAACTCGCCTCGTCGATCCTCAAAGCACTCCAGACGTCCAACCGGCCAGTGGAAAGCGAGTCCTCAAACTTTGCCGGTACACGCATTGCAAGCAACGCAGTCCATACTTCAGTCATGAGCATCTTGTCTGCCTCGGAAGGCTTGATTAAGGAGTACCAAAGACTGGACGACATGATCGCTGAACTACGGGACGAACAAGCAGAGCCCATCGCGGATACGTGGAAGCAGAACGTCGAGGACACGGACAGGCAGCTCAGGATGGGGGCGAGGGTGGCCCTGATGAACGTCAAGAAGGTTTTGGGTGCTGATGTGGAGCGTGGTGCTATGGAGACAGCTGATGCAGAGGGAGACATGGATATGGATGGGGGACAGGGAGACGAGATCGAGTTGAACTATGAGTTGCAGAAGAGTCTGAGGTATGCCGAGAGAGGCGTCAAGAGGATGGTTAAACGTCTGCCGGTGCATGAGGCGTACTAGGCGTACTAGGCGTATGGAGTCAACATGACACATTTGAGTTCACGCGTATCCAGCAGTGTAATATTAGCAGGACTACAGCTTACAGAGAATTAGTTGGGGAAATAGTTGAAGTTGTTCTCTATCGAAATGTGGTGTTGTTGTTCTGCAAGAGCGCACCCACGCACCCAGCCGGGATGATCTGCCTGCCAAGGCGCTACACGCTACACCTCGCTAACGAAATTGCCTTCTCTTTTGTGAACCCGACTCTCCGCAACGACAGCGCCGACAACTACTAACCAACAGTCAAGGTACGCACCCACGAGTCACCAATTTCACACAAAAACGCTTGTACTAACAATACGACAGATGGGTGCCCTCAAGTGTAAGCGCGCCGCTACGCCGCACTCCACGTTCGCAGCTAATGCGCGGTAGATGTCGAGGAACTTCAGAAGAAGAAGCAGTCGGATATGATGCGCTTTTTGATGCGCGTTCGCGTATGTATACGGAATTGAGCTGGACAAGGGACTTCTGCTAACACGGCGACAGTGCTGGGAGGTATGATCTACAATTCCAGGGACCTAGAGTCCCAATTGGTGTACTCGTTGAACTTTGCTGAGAGTGCATCGATAGCTTCGCCAACTCAAGGTCATCCATCGCGCCAGTCGTCCCTCGCGCCCAGACAAGGCTCGTCGTCTCGGATACAAGGCCAAGCAGGGCTACGTTATCTACCGCATCCGTGTCCGCCGTGGAGGTCGCAAGAGGCCCGCTCCCAAGTACGTACCACTTGAGTTCAGGGAATGAAATACAGTGCTAACGGTCATGTCTAGGGGCGCCACCTACGGTATGCTTGGCGTATTCGCCGTTGCTTGAATGCAAGGACTGACAAGTAACAGGCAAGCCCACCAACCAGGGTATCAACCAGCTCAAGTACCAGCGCTCGCTCAAGTCGACCGCTGAAGAGCGTATCGGCCGCCGCTGCGCCAATCTCCGCGTCCTCAACTCGTACTGGATCAACCAAGACTCGACGTACAAGTACTACGAAGTCATCTGCGTCGATCCTCAGCACAAGGCCATCCGCCGCGATCCTCGTGTCAACTGGATCGTCAAGCCCGTCCACAAGCACCGCGAGAGCCGCGGTCTCACCGCCACCGGCAAGAAGAGCCGTGGTCTCGGCCGTGGACACAAGTACAACAACACGACTGCCGGCAGGAGGAAGACATGGAAGAGGCACAACACTCTCTCCCTCTGGCGCTACCGCTAGATGCGTTGAGGATGTGGTGTGCATGGTGGGACGTCTGGTCGATTGTTTCGAGCGTATGGGCTGGCGTGAATGGAAAAGGGTGTCCTGGGCTATGTAGCTTCCGAATGGCATGACGAATGCTGTCAGGACTTTCAAAATCAAATACCATGATGATGATGTTCACGAAAGAGGGTGTTTTGGTCCTTTTGCATCAAGCAGCGACGGTGATTTGTACAGTGTTTGTCACTGCACTAATGTGTCGAAGCAGCAAAGGATGGATGTGGTGATGCTGACAAGAGGATCCTAGGAATCGATAGCTAGTAAAGCGTGGCCAGGTGTGGTTTGTTGGCTATAAGCCAGGCGAGACATTTGGCTTGCGCTGGGGTGGTGGGATGGGCCGTCCGGGATCCGGCGAGACAGCTGCACAATCGACGTCAGTCAGACTTTTCGCAAAAGCAAGCAAGCAAGCAAGAAACATGGTTCAGGATCATAGTTATATGAATAATGATGTGAATGTGACTATGCTGGGACGGTCTGTATATTTCGGATAGGAAGCCTTTGGCATGTCCAGATTTCCCTAGAAGACTGGGGACAGTGCTCGCTGTAGTAGGTAGGTAGTGGATACCTCGTACTAGGGTGGTCGAGCGGTTGCCGTAGGCGCCTCGCGGCCAAAACATATCAGCCCAACCCATAACACCTGTGCACCTGCAGCATCTCGACCCCAGCGCAACAGGCGATAAGCGCTCCAATAGACTCGACGGGTAGACACACTGGCTTCTGCAACACTGACGACATGCGGCTGACAATGTGACTTCCCCCAGACCTGGCTGCTACCGTGGTTGAAGAGGACGTACACAATGCTAGTGTTCCGACCTTGACGCGCCCGAACGACGACCATCATCTGAGCAGCACTGCCCTGCGACAAGACTAGGCATCGGCGGTGAAAGGGCAGACTCCCAGGCTGCAGAGTGGCTACAGCTGCCTACAAGAGCACGGTAACGTGCACGCACTTCGCACTCGCTCGCTGCCCCTCTCACGACAACCACCGCGGCCATGGTCAAGGCCGACCCCACGCGGAACTACTATGCGGATCTCAAGATTGCGGCAAACGCCAGCGAAAACGAAGTCCGCAAGGCCTTCCGGACGCTTGCGCTGCAGTACCACCCCGACCGCAATCCAGGCCGCGAGGCCGACTTCGTCGTCAGGTTCCAAGAGATCCAGGCTGCACACGAAATTCTCTGCGATCCGGTACAGCGCGCAGCGTACGATGCCGAGAGGAGGAAGTTCCGCAACCGTCAGGGACAGGTCCCTCTACACACGCCCAACACACCCCGAACAAGACCGCCGCCGCCGCCGCGAAATGCCTACACAACAACCACGCCCAGCGGGTCCTACTACCGCGCCCCTCCACCGAGACCCCCGCCACAGGCACAGCGTCCCCCACCGCCGCAGCACCACAGCACATACACCAGCGGCGCCGACAGATTCACCAGCAAGAACTTCCGACCGCCGCCAACCGCCCAGCGACCGGAGCCCAGGGCGGCCAAGGATGCAGAGGGTCGCGCGAATGTCTTCACCGCGTGGCAGAAGATGAAGCAGCCGCGGGGTGAAGAGCCTCGACAGTACAACCCGAGTGGCCAGAACGGCGCGCAAAGCACACCGCAACACAACCCGAACGGCGCTCCCTTTGGACGCAGCCAGAGCACAAGGGTACCCTCGTCGCGGCAAGGATTCGACCCGTCAACACCAGGCGTGGATGAAGGTCAGGCACGGTCAGCGTATAGGAACTATGCCCGTCCGGCTCCAACTCCGCCCGGCTCCACGACGCCCCCTCATCCTTCTTCCAGTCACGCAAAAGACAGCCAAACCAGCGAAGTCCCCTATTCCGAAGCCAACCGCGTCCGAACTCCCTACTACTCCAACATGGCCGGCGAGCGGACATCCATGTTTGAGGGCCTGGGGAGATCATCTAGCGTACGTAACTCGCCGACCCCTTCCCAGCGGGCAAGCTCTTCACACGATGCCGGCGCGTATTCGGATTCAGGGCGTCGCACACAGAGGAAGTCGACTGGCGGAGGTGCCACGGCAAAGAATACCTTCCCGCACATGTATCCCGACTCGAGCGATGAAGACTCCGAGTCGGACGTCTTCGCCACCGGCCACAAGCACCGCGGGCCTCCACCACCGCCGCCGCAAGATGCAAGACCGCCTCCTCCAACCTGGGCGCAGAGTGGCTTTGCCACACCTGACCAGACTCGTCAGAGCAACGGCACCACAGGGAACATGCCGAACAGCTTCAAGAGCAGGAGTGAAGAGAGCATCAACATGAAATTCTCGCCTTCGGACTGGCATGGCAAGTTCGAAGGCAGTGCTAGTTACTTTGCTCCTAACATGCAAAAAGGTGCCAATGTGAGAGGTCGAACTTCTCCAACCCGTGGCAGGTCTTCTCAGCGAAATGCCTCGGAGCGCAACCCCTTCATCAATCCGCCTATGGGACAATCACCGTCTCACCCAATTCCCCCACCGCCTCCTGGACCTCCACCTGGTCTCAACTTCCCACCCGCTCCAACGGCTGCACAGGCTGCAAAGTTCAGTCCACAAGATTGGCAGGAGACGTTCAAGGATCCGAACTGGGTTTACAATAACACCAAGGAGACATCACCTCGTCGACCGTCAGAGGCTACAAAGCGACCTAAACCGGGTCGGAAGGCCTCGGTACCTGTGGCACCAAAGGTTGCGCCGAAAGCGGAAGAAGAGCCGGGAGCTTCACGGCCAAAATACCAGGCCTTCGCAGAGGAGCCCGCGAATGGCGATGGTGATGCGATGGACATCGACTCCGGTCCAACAACCGTCCCGATACCCGACAAGCAGAGCACGCGCACAGCACAGACGTCACCGAAGCTGAACACAACAGCGGGTGTAAATTCAGTGCCAAATGGCTCTGCTACTGCCCCTTCTTCCGCCACCACTGCTGTACCGCCCGCCGGAGGTCTCAATGGTCTTGGTACCGACCTGCTCACCCCGCTTGTCGAGCCTCAGACGAACGGACTTTCTGGTATGGGAAACTTTGGCGATACGCTTCCTTTCCCTTCACAAGCCTCCAACTCACATCCCGTAAAAGCAAACACGCCCCGAAATCTGAAGTATCCAGAGGTACCGCATGCGCCTCCTCCACCCACGAAGCTGAACCTAGCCTCCGCCGACGAGTATTTCAGCCAGATGTGCAAGTACGTCAAAGCATATAGGAATTACTGTAATGTGCTCACAGGGCACTTCAACGCCCGTAGCAATGAGATGGAAGAACTCGACGACCACTTCATACACAACCGCGGCGAGACCACTAAGAAGGTTGGCTTTGCGAGTTACCTGGTCAAGATGGAGGAAGACGAGGGCGTCATGCAGGCGTGGCAGGTGGCTCAGGAACGCCATATTGCCGCTCTGCAACAGTGTGCTGACGTTCGGAATAAGACTATGAAGTTGTATCAGACCCTTCAGACATGAGCCTGTCGGTTTGAGTCTGCAGTGTGTGCTGACAAGTCTTTAGAAGCGTCGGTCTACGTGCAGACGATGGAAGACGGGGCATTCAGGAACCGCTCGATGTGATGGACGCGTTGTCTTTGCGGGACAGGGGCGTTGAAAGTATATACACAGCTACGCAGCGTCCATCGTCTGGATCGACGTTTGGAGTGAGGATCTCCAACGTCTTTCGCAGTGCATGAACCAGTCCGACAGAAGAGAGGAGGGCCATGTTGGCGGGTAGAGCAGCGCCGAGACCTCAGCCGTTGCTGTTGAGGAAGAAGAAGTATCGTGTCCTTGAGTAGCGATGGCGTTCTAAGGGATGCGTAAGCATTAGATACCCGGCCCGCTGATGCGCTTGGGGAATTTTGCGATTCAATTACACCTCAGGCCTGGTGCTTACTTGGAAACGTTTGTTACCTAATAGAATTTTATCACAACGAGTTATGGCCTCAGACGCTCCTTGTAACAGGTGATATCTCCCTAGTGACTTAGTCATCAGTAACGAAGCTTCTGTGAGTGTATTTCTCTCCCCCGAGCTAACGTCAGCCAGACGACTTCTAGTAGAATCCACCACGACCGGGATTAAGGTCCTGCGCGTCATATTTGGCATGACTGTAGCCGTCCGCCGACCCGAGGTGATGAGACCCGACCGATGCGCTTGGGCGGCGGAAGAATTAACGGCTAAACACAACACAAACGTCGAGCGCTCTGCTCCATCCTCAACGGACTCGATGGCACCGCCATAGAGCGGTATAGGTGGTATGACCGTCTTGGATCCAACCCGACGAGTACTTGGCCTTCAGGATAGCCGTCCCGGCGGTTAAATAGGGCAGCTCTTCCGCATCGTGGGGCAGAATACCGGTAGGTAGGTACCCCTCCATACATAAAGGCAATGGCGAAGCCTACCCATAATGAAATTCCCCTTCCTCTCAATCCACATCCAACCCATTGATCGCTGAAAGGAATCCGAAACTCATCATCATCATGGCGGACAAAGCACCCATCGTCACGCACGTCTTCACGGCCGACCCGTCCGCCCACGTCTTCAATGGCAAGCTCTACGTGTACCCATCGCACGACCGCGAGACAGACATTGAAGACAACGACAACGGCGACCAGTACGACATGAACGACTACCACGTCTTCAGCATGGAGCAAGTCGGCGGGCCCGTGACGGACCACGGCGTAGCCCTCAAGCAACAAGACATCCCCTGGGTCTCCAAGCAACTCTGGGCCCCCGACGCAGCCTCCAAGAACGGGAAATACTACCTCTACTTCCCCGCCCGCGACAAGGACGGCATCTTCCGTGTTGGCGTCGCCGTTGGCGACAAACCTGAAGGCCCCTTTAAGCCCGAACCCGAACCCATCAAGGGCAGCTTCAGCATCGACCCAGCCTCCTTTGTCGACGACGACGCAGAGGCCTCCGCGTACCTCTACTTCGGCGGCATCTGGGGCGGGCAGCTACAGTGCTGGAAAGAGGGCACATTCAAGCGCGAAGATTACACCACCATGGAAGCCCAATCCGGCCCCGCGCTCTGCGCCAAAGTAGCAAAACTCTCCGACGACATGACTTCTTTCGCGACCGAGGTGCAAGACGTGCTCATCCTGGATGAAGAAACGGGCGCGCCGATCCCATGCTCGGACCACGATCGGCGCTTCTTTGAAGCCGCGTGGATGCACAAGTATCAGGGCAAGTACTACTTCTCGTACTCGACGGGCGACACGCACTTTTTGTGCTATGCGATTGGGGACTCCCCGCTTGGCCCGTTTACGTATGCGGGGCGCATCTTGGAGCCTGTGATTGGGTGGACGACGCATCATAGTATTGCCGAGTTTAAAGGGAAGTGGTATCTGTTTTATCATGATGCGAGTTTGAGTAAGGGGGTCAATCATTTGAGGTGTGTCAAGATTAGGGAGATTGTGTATGATGAGCAGGGCAAGATTAAGCTGGCGGAGGAGCAGCCCAAGGTTTAGACGAGGGGGATGGTCGCTGGCATGATGTGCTGATGATGAGAAGACGAAGGGGATGAAAAAAAAAGTTTGAGGTCTACGGTTACCTACCTAGTCATCTCCACCAAAAGAACTTTTTAGCAACTCCTCCTTTTCGCCTCCTGACTTTCCCATTATACTTCAGTCCCCCGTTCGCGTTCTCATCACCACCTACTTGTCGGAGTCCAATCTTCCCTCTCCTACTACTAGTGCTGCCATTACTACCACTAGCCTTCTCCCCTTTAACAAACAAATCCTCATCCCTTTTCATTTTCTTATCCCTCCCTCTCCACCGCCCAAACACTCCTCCTCTCCGTTCCATACCCCCATCCACAGCGCCACACCTCCCCCCAAACAAACGCCTCATCCGGACTCCAAACCCCTGCCTTTCTCCTCCTCCTCCTCCTCCTCCCTTCTCCGCTACCGCATCATGACTAGCGGCGCCATTACACCTCTGCACCAACAACGCCGTCTGCTGCTCCCCCCTCCCCCCTCTTTCCCCTTCCACTTCTTCTTCTTTTTCTTCCCGTTCCACTTCTTCTTCTTCGCGCCGCCGCCGCTCCTCCCGCGTCCGAGCCAGCACCTGCTCCAACCGCATCCACGCAAACGATTCACTAAGCCCCATGAGACGCACGTTGCGCACGAACCAGAGCGCAAAGAGATGCGTGTGAAGCGAGCGGAAGGGGGCCGCAAAATCGGATTGGGTAATGGTTGAAGAGTGGAATATTAGGAGGATTTCTGGGTCGAAGCCTGCGGGTGGGGGGGTGCGGGTTATTAGCTGGAGGGGTGATGATGATGGGGTTTCTTGTTGTTGGTGGTGGTGGTGGCTCGACATATTCGTGGTGTGGGTGACGGTGCTGCTATTCCTCTTCCTCCTTTTCTTCTCCTTTTCAGCCTTTAGAGCTACCAAGTTGCCAGACTGCGGATTGGAACTATCCGGTTCTGGTTCCGTTTCCATCGTATTAGCCACTGTACCTCTCCTCTCCTCCATTCCCCTCCCTAAAAGCAATCCCCGTCCATCCATCGTGTACCACATCTCCCCCATATCTATCTCGCGTTCCCCCGTCCACGCCCGCGGTCGCGCAACATAGTGTCGTTTTTTGTTCGAGATGCAGATTTCGGGTGCTAGGGAACTCGATTTGCAACTTGGGTCTCTGGGCACGAAGAGAGGCGGGCCCTGCGTCGTTGGCCGGTAGATGTTGGAGAGAGCGAGGGCGTGGGTCGGCGTTGTGCTGAAGGGGGGAGTTTGTAGGGCGTGGGTGTGCGGGAGGCCGGTTAGGGGTGGTGGTTGTTGGGGTCGCGGTGCGGGCTTGGAGGTCGGGATGGGGATGGGGCTGGGGTTGGTGCTGGGTGGAGGGGTGCTGGTGCGGGTGTAGGGGGAGGGGTGGCTGATGGTTGAGGAGAGTGGACTTGGACTTGGACGTGGGAGTGGACGTGGCCATGGGGTGGTGCGTTTATAGGATCCTGACGGCCGGCGATGGGTTGTTGGTAGAGTGTAAGGTATTGCCGTCAACGTTTCGGCCATCTTGGATTATTATAATTTTTCCTTTTTTCCTTTCCGAAAGGTGAGAGGTAGGTGGGATGAGACGGCGATAATTGTCAAAGCCAACTAACTATCCAACATTAACAAGTTTTTTCGGTTTGACAAAATTTGTTAGATCTTTGTGTGTGTGCGGTTTCTATCCACTGTAGGTAGATACTTGGGACGTGTTCGGTATCCATACCGTAGTTTGCGCTTGTCCCCGTGTAACCTGGTTCCATCTTCCCAAGAATACCATTCGTGTCCGGGGCTTGGTATTGAGTTGGGGGGTTCAGTGTTCCACGATACCTCCATACATCTTTTCACTCCCACAGACATTGGCGATGAAGTTGCGTTTGGTCTTCTCTGTGTCCCTGCAGACGGAGTTTAGGGGGGAAGTAACTAATAATAATTGTTCTGGAATTGTGTTGCAGTCCCACCGGGTCTTTGCTAACCAACTAATACTGGTTGGGCATTACCTGGTCTCCATAATAAAAAATCTGGTGCCACCAACTTTCGCTTCCTATCGTCACGCTACGCTGTGCCAGCACGCACAAGATCCATGAACTGACAACCTCCCAAAAACATTCCGTTTCATATTGTTTCATATTGTTTGCTCCCTCATTCTTTCCAATAAGATATCTTTCCTTTCCTTCGATAGATACCATGTCCGCCAGTCGCGAAGGCTACAGCGTCCTTGATATGGTTGTAAAACCAAGAAGTTGGTGTAAGAAGCATTGATTGAAATGTGACCGGAGTGCCCCTCATATACTATGAGAACTAGCCCTAATCGGGTAGTGTGTACGGAGTATCGGCAAGGTGCTATTGCCATTTCTCATATAGTCCCTTCCAACAAGCATACTAGGCGCTAAAAAATCTTCTACATAGGTGTTGATGCGACTGTAGTTTTAAAAAGTTAAATAAAAAGCTAGCAGATCCGTGGAACGCCACAAAAAGGAAATCACCCTAGATATACACAAGAACAACCGCAAATACCTGCACATACGCCTTCTTAGCCCAGAAGATTAACCATGCCGTCTCTCACCTTTCCCCTTCTCCCCCTCCTCGTCTATCCTCCTCCTCCTATCCCCATCCATTTGCCTCTCCCCAACTTTTCCCCTCCACTCCCACACCTCTGCACCCCTCCACACCCACCCATTCCCCACCCCCTCCCTCAACTAATCACCCATCCCATCCCCAAGAACATCTTCAATCTGTTCCAAAGAACCACACACACCATCCGCCTCCCCCCACGGCAACCAAATCTGCTCAGCCTCAGTCCAGATTCCGCCCCGGCCGCCGCGCACATCCCAGCCCCGATCGCCGCCTACAAGCGCATCGTGGTATCCGGTGGGGGATTGCGGGGCGCGCAGGTAGTTGCGTAGGAGGGCGCGGCGGTGGGCAGAGTACCAGAGGGTGTCCCAGGATATGTTGGCTGGGGGTGCGTGATCGCCGCCGGTTTTGAAGAAGAGGATGGCGGGGGTGGCACCGGTGTATGTATTTTGGACCAAGGGGATTTCAGACCAGCTGGTTTTGCGGTCGGGGAGGGTGTCGAGGGCTGGTGTGACGGCTAGCGCGTCGATGTAGGCTGGTTTTTCGTTTGGTGAGGGGTTGTGGTTGATGAGGTCGGGGCGCCAGAAGGGGGGTCTTGTCTCGTTGAGGGCGGGTGGGAAGGAGAAGGATTTGGTGGATGGTCCGGTGTGAGGGTACTGAGATGGGTTGGTTTTGTTACCGTGAACCAGCGGGAGGAGCTCGTCTTCGGCGCAGTATATCAACGGCTGAAAGAGCGTATGTGTGTAATCTAGACCGATCGAGAATTCATAATGCGTAAGGTTCGAAAGCGTCATGTTTGCGTGTTCCAACCTTTGCTCAGCCGTCGACTTGTTCTTTCCGCCCATCAGAAAGGTCTTGAGCTTTGAACCTGTACGCTGCTTCATCTCAGTGACATCCCTGCTCAATTGCTGTTCGCCAAATAAGGTCGCAAAGACGGATTGAAGGGACTGCGACTGGCTTTTTCCGTCGTTGAACTTGTCCATCGCAGCCGTGAATAGCACTCTGAGATCATCCGCCGGGCCCATTACCAATCGAGCATTGAGAAACTTTGCCGCCACCTCAGAGATACGGCGACCGGCTTTGTCACCGTATATCTTGTCCGACAAGACAGACTGCGGCACGTAGTTGCAAGCCCTATCATCGCTTTCGCACCTCTTCTCCGCGCCAAACACGATAGTCTGGTTGAAATTCTGGAAGCCGTCCGCATTGACGCCATACTTGTTCAGCAGCCGCAGGTTGGCGTCTTCAAGCAACCTCTTGTACTGGGTGACGATGATGTCGCTCGGAAGCTGGAACCACGACTGTTGGCCGGCCACGATTAGTACCAGATCCTGGTCCTTTACTAGCTTCTTGTTACTTAGGTAATGCAGCGTGCTGTTCAATGTATCCCTTTCCCATTGCTCATCCGATTCGAACGCGGCGTTTAGTCCGACGACAGTCGGCGGAGGAAAGTTCAAGAGCATAGCCGAGAGTGTCGTCTTGCAAAAGCCATCTGAGTCTCGACTGGAGGGCATAATGAGGTGGAAGTTGGGCGTCGTCTTCTTGAGCTTGAATGGCACATGATCCATCTCGCCACTTTCGAGCTGTAACGTCGTGTTCGAGGGTGTCCTGAGCGGCGAGTGTATTATCGAGGGGACGCTGGGGAGGTATGGGCGCCATGGACAGTATGCGGATATAGCCTGGCAAGGTGTTAGTGTGACTGACGACCAAGTGTACCTAGCCTCACGGGAAGCCTTGAAGATTCGCATGCTCAGGCTCCTCGACGTCCGATACATACGCAAAACTCACCCCAGGATTCTGCAGACCCATCAACCCGAACAGCACAATAAACATGGTAATTGTCACCACCATCGTCCTCCCTCTCCGCGTACAAACCCATTGTACCGCCGCACGCCCAATCTCAGCCGGCGACTGTCCAAGTGCCATGAGCATAGTCTGCATCGAGTCGCTGGCCATGACTAAAATTTTGGCTCGGAGATGCTCACTATTTGGCCTGGGAGGTGCACTTCCGTCGCAAGTTCCCTTCCGTCTTAATCTGGCATGAGTACTGAACACAGTACTTCGTAAGGTACGACGCGGCCTCAATCTGTCTCACCTCGCCCGAGTCCGTGACCCATGAGCCAGCGTCTGAACGGGAACCGTTCGTTATACATAACGGTCCCATGGCGTACGCGCGATGCTAAGGTCTCCACCGAGCCCTAGACGATCGAACTGAGGCGCGCGATCGACCTCGTGACAGTCGCAGAAAGATAGGGGAGGCAGGAACTACAGAAGACATTATGACACAATGTAGCTTTATGGATACTCTATTTTTGTAGTCCTCGAAAACGAGGCTGGCTGGAGAGCCTTGTCATGGTAGCCCGCTCGCTATAAGCACCGGCGAAGTGGCCACAACCCTGATGTCTCGGGCTTCCGGATTTGACTAAGCCCTAAACGGCATGGCGCCCGTTGTCTTCGATGATGGTGACACGACAGCCTGAACAAGAACACCAAACGTCCTTGCATGTTTCCCATCATCATAACCACACAAAATGCATGTCAATCCCCTCACCCTCAGAACCCAGCGATATACCGATGCTTATTGGTGACCTCCACAACCTCGACCCTCATGCCCACACCAAGCTCGCCCACCGTCTTGGGCACAGCCAACATGCCATAACAAGGCTTATACGTAATTCCCTCATCGATCCTCCGATACTTCATCAGTGCATCCCACGGCTGTGTCTTATGCTCCTCGGCCGAATCCGGATGCACATTAGGAACCCGACAGCGCGCACAGCGCTGCGTGATATCCAGGGTGATCCCAGCGCCGGATTTTGGCGTGATTTTCAGCGTCTTCCAGCGGTCTTCGTCCCATGGCGCGTTGGTGTCGCCTTTGACGAGTATATTCGGGCGGAAACGGCGGACGTCGATTGTCAGATTTTCGGCAGCGTGGAGCCGCGTGTTGAGTTCGTCGATGCTGCTTTGGTTGCCGACGAGGATGGGCATTAGGTCGGGAAAACATGTAGATGCGTTTCTTCCTAGCACATCGGGTGCGCCGTTTGATACGAGGGGCCTGGGGTCGTCGGACACGGGGGGCTTGTATACGAGGCGTACTTCTTTGCCGAAGAAGTCGTTGAAGGGGGCTGTCAGCTTGGTTGAGTATACGTGTGTTCCTGTCGTGGTGCTCCAGATTTTTGCTGAATGGTCCTCGGTGTTCTCGTCGAGCCACTCCTTGGATGGATGAGCGGGGATGGAAAATTCTAACTTCTCGTCGATGGAATTTGGTGCTGGCGCAGTGACGGTGAGGGTATCCGTCCTTTCGTCGTAAGTGGGTCGGATGAGGGTCATTTTCGAATTTTGACGGATAGTGAGGAACTCGTAGTTCGGATAGCTCACCCACATCCATTGGCGATCTGGCCGAGTTAGTAAAATCTAGTCAACTCCAGAGATGCAGTGTCGAAGGAGGAGCATACCAAGATCAAGCCCTGTGTGTAGGAGCTTCGCTGATTGCACGGAGATGCCATGACACGACTTGATCGGATGTATAAAGAGCGCGGTAATCTCTGTAGGTGGCGGTAAGGGTCCAGCTGTACTCTTTGCTTGCTGGCTTCTCGTAGTGTAGAGGTACGTTAGTATAGGCAAGACAAAGACCGATAGTATGACAGCGGCTTGCGTAGTGGTTGACAACGCCATTGTACTGTCGAGAGAATCGGCGAACAACAAAAACGTGTAAAGGATCGGTCTAAGGGCAGTTGCTGTTCGTCGCGAACCGTATTCTTATTCGAGATCTGGCGAACTTATGGTACTCGTTGTTTTTGTGTTACCGGTAGGTAGTCTCATCAAATGTGGTTGCGGCGCATGGAGCGATAACGAGGACTTTAGAACATCTGTACATTCGAAGCTCCAAGCAAAACTGCTTGCCTACTCGAGTCGCGGATAATGCGCAAATATATACATGGAAAGCCAAAAGTAACGGCTCGCATAGATGGATGACGCAAAGCGCGGGGGAACCCAAAATCCATGCACCGTACCGCAACGGGCCTAGCGCTGCCGACATGCATCTTCCCCCGCATATCAGTCCCACAAGACTCCAACGTCAACATCTTCCAAAATCTCATACTCCACGCTCCTGCTCTCAACCGGAATCCTCCAATTTAACCCTCTCGCTAGCCCTATCCCCACTACCCGATTCCTCTCCACCCCCTAAGTCTTCCAATCTGACCCCCCTCTCGCCCGGCCTATCCCCACTCCCTAATTCCCCATCTTCACTCTCCGACTCATAAACTACCGGCCGCGCCCGCCTACCCCTAACCTTACACATCTCCATCCGCGCCTCCAGCCCATTACAATACATCTCCAGCTGCGCACCATACGCCTCAGCCTCGCTAAGTCTCCTCTCTAGCTCCTTGATACGCTTCATCTGCATCTCCAAGCCGAGCACACCCTCCTGTTCCGCTTGGTCAGCGCGGGCATGTTCGCGCTTTACCTCGAATCGAGCATCGAGAATCGAATTTTTGCGTAGCGATGCGGTTGTCTCGTATTCTATAAGGTCGCGCTGCGACGTTTGTAATTGGCTAGCTTTGTCGAATATTGAGGCGCGGAGTCGTGCTATTTCGCGTCTGGTCTCTGCGCATTTTCGGTTCGGGCAGACGATGGCTTGTAGCGGCGTGGAGTCGCTTTGGTCCTGTGTGTCGCGTGGGCTTGAATATCCCATGCTGAAATCATCGTCGTCGTTGTCGCACATGTCCATATCCCGATCTCCGTGCAATTGTGATTGAGCGACCGCTGCTGCTTCGTCCCTGTAGGCTGCGTACTCGGCGAATGACATGCTGACGTCGTCTTTTAGAGCTTCGCAGCGCGTGAAGTTGAAGGGGTATCGTTTGTGGAACGAGCCGTTTAGGGTTGCGCTGCTGGCTCGCTCTCCGGCGCTGTACATGCTTGTGTATCGCAACATGACGGTCTGCTCGTAGGCTACGCCTTCAGGCAAATTGGGATAGCCGTCGTAGGTGCCGTGCTTCTCGAGCGTCTCTAGGGTAATGTATGGCCATGTCTTTGGGTCATGCTCGGCGTAGGTCGGGTGTGTGCGCTTGATGTTTGCGAGTAGTCGGCTGGTGGTAAAGCTGAAGGTGTCGTTGTAGGGTTGGAGGTCTGGGACTGAGATGTTGGGTTGTGACATGATTTGCCTGGAGCTTGCAGTCGATGGGGTTGCTTTCGTTCGGTGTGTGCGGGTACCTCAAGACCTGTGGATGAGGATACTGATTGTTAGCGATAAAACGTAGCGCTCCCATCTTCACTTTCACTTTCACTTCCACTTCCACTTGATTGCACACCAGCTTCCTTTCCACTCAATGTGAGCATACTATGCATCTCACAGCACATCACACAAACAGCACATGTCATCCAAAGTCCCTTTTTGTGTTTTTATCATGTCATTGATCCCATCTACCACGAAACCACGCACCAAGCACCCGAAAAAAAAAAGAAAATCCCAGAAACTTTTCCATCATCCCGCCCGCCCATGCAATCGTAAGAAGAGAAGAAAGAAAAGACAAAAGGAAATCGTGCCATGCTTCCCAGCCACCAGATCCAAAGAAGCGGTGCTGTAGATAGGCATGGAGAGAGACAGGGTATCGCAAGCAGAGAGAAAGAAAAAAACAAAAAATTTTTCGAGAAAGGACGCGGGGTGCCGTGGTTTTTGGAGGTAGAGGATCGGGGAACGAGGTCGTGAAGGGTGGCGCTGTTGCGCAGCTGGGAGGAGTGGGTGGTCCTCAGGAGGTGGAGCCATGCTCTACCATACTCATGACCACCCACCTACCTCCAGGCTTTGCAATCGTAGCCGCCGGCGAGAGGTGAAAGCAATGTCTAGGCCTTCTGGGCCGGCTTCTTGACGGAGCCCTTGGCGGAGAGACGTGAGGGGGTTTTAGGCGTTTTGGGGGACTTCGCTGCCCTGACCTTTGTAGGGGTTTTCTTTGGCGTAACCACCTTGTTGGGCAGCTGCGGGAGGAACTCGATCGCCGGCACCTGCTCGCATTCCTTGTCCTCGAGCATCTGGAGGATGACATCCGTAGTGGATTTGACTTCGTTGTAGGTCTTGCCGCGTCCGACGTACTGATCGAGCTCGCGGAGGACTTCGATTGGGGCTTCGAAGTGCTTTCCCGCGACGGGAGCGAAGTACTTCTCAGCAGTGTCGTTGGAGATTCCCGAGGTGACTTGACGGGAGTATGAATTGAGGCGCCCCTCCTCAGACTTTTTGAATGCGACATCATATGTCGTCCCTGGGTGTTCCTGCTCAATCACGTCGAATTGACGCAAGATCAACACGACCTTGCGGAGCTGCCACTTCTCCTTGCTATATGTAGCGCGCTGATAATGCTTGCGGCAAAACAGCGGCCAGGAGGTAATATCTCGTGTACACGCTTTATTACGCCCGAAGTGGTCGGAGATGACCTTGCGGGATAGGTCTAGGGTGTATTGACCAGTGAGGCATCGGGTATGCTCGTCGTTCATGCAGATGAACTCGCGCTGAGCATCAGGCACATCAGTGCCCTCATCGTCACCGCCATCGTGGTCCTCAGCGGCGGCTTCCTCCTGGTCTTCTTCCGGCTCGATCTGAACCCATGCGCATTCACGTCAACAACCGCTCCAAAAAGATGAAATTCGACTCGCTCGCAGTGCGCTGGATAACAAAAAGATCGAATTGAAATAAGAAAGACTTACCGGCTCAGTCATGGTAGTGTTCATGGACGTGGTCTCATTGGCGACGTCTGCTTCCTCAGAGCCCTCACTCATTTTGAGCGCCGTGGACGCCTCAGGGGCCTCAGGCTCGGACACCAAAAGGTTGTCCAAAGACATCGCGTTGCGAATGTCTGCTTGGGTTGTCTCGGGGACGTCAAGGTCATTGACCTTTGTTTCTCCGGACATGATAGCGGAAGTGTATTGGAGACGTCCCGTAGAGGTGTTGGGTCAAAAATGTAGTGGTAGTTGAGAGGTTGTCGAAACTCGGTTGCGGTGGAGAAGAAGAAAGTCTCGAGGGAGCTGAGCGGGGGATTTAAATAGAGAGGAGGAGCCGACTGCGCCAGGCCGATCAGAGGTGAAGCTGAGTCGAGTGACGAAATTTCCGCCGTTTGGTGCGCTACCTGACCAACCCGCCTTCACAGAGGAATAGCGGGGAGCGCACCTACGTACCTGCCTACAGTCCGCAATTGACGTGACGGCCCGAAACCGCTTGGGCCCCGCCGAACGCCCGTCTGCCTGGCAGCTAGAGCCAATGACACGCCCGTGGGAGTCACGATAGTCCTACAGATTCACGCCAAGCCCGTCGTTTGCTCACGCTCGGACCGGAAAAGGCTCTTAGACCGCGTGTGACGCTCGTAGCGCAACCGCACTGTATGGGCCAAGTGTACGGATATTAAACAGGGAAAGGGCGGCAGTGACTGAAACAATCGCCAACTCGAGGGACAAGGCAATTCCCGTGCCACGGGTCTAGCATTGAAGGAGGATTCTGGAAAACAGCGCGGAATGCTCTCACAATAGACACAGTGACGTGATGCAAGCCCAACAGGGGCTGTTTAGAGGTGACCAAATTGGTAGACATGGAAGGAATGGATTCAGGCAATCGGGCCATTGAACATCAAAGAGAGCATGAAGACATGAGAGATATGACAGAGAGGACTGATTCAGGGGAAATGATCGGCGTCAGTGTGACAGCCCCCACCGTTGTAAGGTCAAGCGGCCGACCCGTCATGCTTCATGTAGAAGCTCACTGTCAAAGACTATGATAGCGGCACTTGAAGCCAACACCTGGGCAGTTCGCCGCCAAGCTAGTGGATGATAAGCGCGAAGCTGCAAGCCAGAGGGCAGATCACACGCCACATATGGCGCCGTAGTCAGCTATGTCAAAGTCCCGTTTTCGATCGAGATGGGGATTCTTGTGCATCGCAAGGAGCCATCTAGAGCCAGAAGACACATTCATAGAAATGACCAAACTTCACTACAGAAGAGTAAGTATAAGAATAGTAGTGGCAGCGACACGTAACAAGTTCTAGCATTCCAACATGTCATATACATGCATGGCCCGCACTATTACCGGTTCCTTGTACCAACAGGGCCAAACGCGCACCACATCCGCGACCACGCGGCTAGGCTGGGAGCGAAGTTCTCACACAGGCAGTTCCGGCGCTTATGGAAATTGGATTTTCAATCGATTGGCGGAAGGCGGCCATAACTAGCAAAAGATACTAGCTTTTGTATGGCCCATTGGGAATAATGCCCATGACTGATGTGCGGCACGGCCCGGCGCAGCAGGCGTTCGCAGAGGAAAAACGCCTACACGGCGCCTCGTCGACGTGCTTCCCGTGGCCCCGAATTGGGAGACCGTAACGAAAATGATGGCTACGCAGGTCTTGCCGCGGAAAGAGCCACGTATTCACCAGGCCGTCACAACTGCCATGGGACGAGCGTGTTCCCAAGGGGATTCTCGGTTGTAGTGAGGTTGAGAAGTTGCTGGTGGGCAGCCAGTTTAAAACCAACACGATGCAAAGCAATGGAAAAAGAACGTCAAAGGAAGTGAGCCGTGAGTGTTTCGTCAGCTTCCCGTGACCATGGTTGTGGTATTGAAGAAGGGGGTTGGGCGGAAAACGTGGGACCTGGCGGTGGGGTCAGGAACCGCTTAGTCACCGCTTAGTCACTCTTTATCGGGCAATCGACCGCCGATAACCGGAACACGTGCACGTGCGCGACGAGGATCCATTCCGCCCATTCCGTGGCTAGTTCTTGGCGTCTTTCAGTCTTCGCGCTTGTGCTGGGAGGTGTGCACTGTGTAGTAGTGAGGAGCCACGGGAGCTCCCCTTCAGCGTCTCTTCTTCGGTACCGCCACGCCCATTGCTGGAAACGCCAGCCAACTTGTGCTTGTTGCTTGTTGCTTGTTGCTTGAGATGCGCCCACTCGTCATTGCTGCCACGCACCTTCACCCCTCGTACTTTTACTTTCCCCTGCGCTGAGCGCGTCGGCGGCCTCTTTCCACCTACCTTTCGACGGCCTGCTACCGACGCAGCACTCGTCCGCCGCGATGCCTCCGACGACAGGCACACGAACGTCCACAAGACAGGGCCGAGCTACGGTCCGCCCGACCAACTACTATGCGCGCACCTTTGCCGGCCGTCTCGCTGCGAGCGGGCTGGAGCAGACGCCCGAAGCGTCCAACAGCGCGCCCGGCTTCCTGCCAGCCCTCACACACTTCACCGGTGCCGTCGATGCGTTCCCCAAGGAGATCATCAAGCACTTCTCCCTGTTCAAGGAGGTCGAGGCGAAGCTCCACGACCCGGAACACGCGCTCGGCGAGCTGCTCGCCGACATGGCCCAGCAGCCCGTCATGACGAGAGCGCAGCTGCCCACGCTAGAAGACGCGGCGGTGCAGAAGCGCCAGCAGTTCCTCCGGCTCCGCATCCTCATCCAAAGCCTGCTGCCCACGCTCGACGAGAAGCTGGTGGTGCTGCAGGGCGCAAAGGCTACCAAGGACAAGGCGCTTGCGCGTATGCACCACTCGTACGCGCAGCTCGACGGCGAAATCAGCGACGAAGCGCGATACGGCAGCCTGATGCATTGGGCGTATGCCGACAAGGAGGAGAAGAAGAAGGGCGGGCCGTCGCACGAGCGGCAGAGGCGCGAGGTGGCCGCGGCGAACAACCTGGCCGCGGCTGCCCAGCATGTGCACGATGTCGATTCCATAACGGCCAAAAGCGAGGCTCGACGCGAAGCGATGCAGGCCAACAAGCGCAGTCGCCAGCAGCACGTCGACTCGGATTTCGACGACAGGCCGGTGAAGAAGCCACAGAAGAGGAAGGCCATGCCCACCGAGGCGACGGCGACCGCGCCCGACATGGCCTCACGCAACATTGGCCTGGGCATTGCAGGCCACGGCGCGGGGCCGCATGGCAAGCGCAAGAAGACGGAGAAGGCTCTCGCTGCCGCGGCACCGGCGGCACTGGCGGCACCAGCAGCACCGCCCATGGAGCGGTCCGTCAGCAGCGCGCTGAAGGCGGCGGGCAATGGTGTCCGGGGTGGTTCAAGCCCGCGAGGCACCCCAGGTCCCGAGAACACAGCGACTAAGCGGAAACCACGAGCCGCTGCCGTGCCTGCGCAACGCAAGAACCCGCTCCCACCTTACTCGCCCCCCCTCGCCTCATCCCCTCTCGCCGCCAACTTCGCCATCAACAAGGCCATCGCGGGCGCTTCGGACCGGCCGCTGTCTGCGCGAGCCCGGAAGAACTCGTTGGCCAACTCTATCGCATCGGCGAATGCTCAGGATGTTCCCCCTGCGCGGCGCCCCTCGTCGTCCCACTCGGTGCACCACGCCGCCAGCAGCAATGCGATTACCGAACTCGAACACGCCGCCGGCCTGGTGCGGGACAGTACGTGGGCGAAAGGCGCACCGACCCCGAAAGAGCCTGCCGACGCACCGCCACCATTTGACACGTCACGCATGAAACTCGAGGACCTGGGACAACCCGAGCCCGAGGGCATCGAGCTTGATGTGCCGACGCCGGTGCCAGCCACAACCCGGCCGGGCCGAACGTCCAAGACGGCGACGCCTGTCGTGGGGGCCTTCCCGGAGATATCCATGGCGCGAAGTCGCAGCAGCCGCAATGCAAACAACAGCAACTCCAACACCTCGTCAGAGAACAACAGCACTACCACAGGCACCGTATCCAAACGAGGGCACAAGAAGAACGCACAGCCGCACGCTGCTATGCCCTCCCCAGCCATGAAAGCCGCACCGAACCTGAAGTCGAACCCTCCCTCCTCTGCAGCGAGCTCCGTCGCACAGGAGCAAGATACGCACGAGGCAGAAGCCGAAGCCGAGTCGGAAGAAGACGGAGACGAACCGCGATACTGCTACTGCCACGACATCTCGTACGGCGACATGATCGCCTGCGACAACGACGACTGCCCCCGCGAATGGTTCCATCTCGCGTGCGTGCACCTCGAGAAGGCGCCCACCGGCCGCACCAAATGGTTTTGTAGCGACGAGTGCAAGGACACGTACGCCAAAGCCAAAGCCAAGGGGGGCCGTCCGGGCAGTAGTAGACAATAGGAATTCGGAAGGAGTTTGAGGCGTTCTGGGACGGGTCCAGCGGCTGCTGGGTCTAGGCAAGGCCCCAAGGGTAAGGGCAAGGCTAGGTTAAATCTCTGGGATGGATGGAATGCTCTTTGAGCGCCTCTTCCTTCCGCGGTCTGGTTTTCTTTGTTTTGGATCTTGTGCGTTGGAGGGTCTCGCGGCGTTTTTCATTAGCCTTTGAATCGGGCTTCGGCGTCATTCTTTTTATGTATCATGATAGGCGCGTTATATCGCTGTGAAAGCGTCCTAAGGTGCGTCCCTCATTGACGAGACGCCTTAGGTGACGATGCACCTTCCGTCCGTACCTTGAGAATCGAGTTACAAGACCTATATAAGCTCAAGCTTGATACGCTGCCGTTCTATAACTGTGCTTTTTCTGGTATAGCGGCCTCTGATTAGAGAGAGCGTGGTGGTGGCGTTGGACGTCCCACCGGTTCTGCTTATAGTGTTGCTGGTCGAAAATACATGGGTTACATAATCCTCACGCTTAACCAAGAGTAGAGACGAGTGTGGCATTAAGATCAACCACAGGCTACTGTCACGCCTCTACGTTGTATTTTCCTTTCTTCTCATCTTATCACCACAGCAGACAGGCTGCTAGGAAGGAATTCCGGATCGCGGCACATTCAACCCACCTGTTTGCCAGGGTTGCTGCCGAAGGATCAGGATGACCGACGATGGTGATGTATCCATGCCATGGTCGCTATGACGTCAGTTTAGCGTTCAGCGCGCGACAAGTTGCGGGGAGCGTCAACCGCAACCCAAAAACTACAATCTTGCCTATCTCCTCTTTTCTTTACCCCAATTGCAATTGATACCCAGCTCCGGCTTCCTCTGCTTTCCCTGTTAATATACTGCCTCCCCAATCGCTAATATGCTTCGCAACGCCGCGTCGCGCCTCGCATCAAGGTCTGTCGCAGCGCCGCGCCCAGCTGCAAGCTTCACACGCACAGCTCCGTCGGTCCAATGGACGGCAAAATTTGGGTCACATGCCGCTAGAAGACCAGCAATAAGACAGGCAGCAGCTCAACTGAAACCGGCTCCATCAGCGATATTGTACCGGAGCCTAGCCAGCAAAGTGAGCGAAGGGCAGAAACAAGCCGAGAGCAGATACGCAAAGGAAGAGATTAAACCGACGCCGGAAACGGTGTCGAGCACTTCGACTACGCATCCCATATTCTCTGAAGTTGGTACCGAAACGCAACAGAAAGAGGTCGATATGATGGCTGGCGTGAAGCACGATGTGGTACGCACACACCCATTTACCATAACCCATAGCCGCAGAAACTAACCAGAAATACCTACAGGGCACAATCAAAGAAACTTTCTCCCTCTCCGACGTACCTCAAGAAGCATACTACATGGGCCTAGCAGGCACACTCCCCTACTTAGCCACCTCATGCTCCACCGTTTACCTCGCCTGGGAACTCAACCACGCCAACGCCGGCTACGGCTTCATGCTCTCCGAGGCCAACGCAACCTACCTCCTGCACCTGATCGAGCCGCTTCAAATCGGGTACGGCGCTTCCATTCTGAGTTTCCTCGGCGCCATCCACTGGGGGCTCGAGTGGGCGGGCTACGGAGGCTATCAGGGCTACAAGCGGTACGCGATTGGCGTTGTGGCCCCGGCTGTGGCCTGGTCGACGCTATTGATGCCGATTGAGGGTGCGCTTATTGCGCAGTTTTTGGGCTTCGTCGGCTTGTATTATGTGGATACTAGTAAGGCCCCTCCTTTCCTCTTCTCCTCTTTTGTCTCCCCGCTCTTGCATTCTTTTGCTAACTAAGTTTTTTTTTCTTCTAGGGGCCACGTACCGCGGTTGGACTCCAAATTGGTACGCCGTCTACCGCTTCGTGCTCACCATGATTGTCGGCGCCAGCATCGTCATCACGCTCATTGGGCGTAGTGAGCTGCCAGACCATGTCCCTGGCTCCGCGGATCGGGCCAAGGTCTACAAAGAAGAGGGCTCGTCGGAGGAGAAGCTGGCGCAGCACGAGGAGGCGCTCACTGAGAAGAAGAAGCAAGCTGCGCGTAGTGATGATCGATGAGGGGTGAACAATATGTACGAAGTATTGCTTAGCGATGTGGCATTGTGTTCATGAGAGAGTTTTTTTTTTAGTTGTGTTTGTAAGGCGCTTGCATGGTGTTTTTGTTGCTGTTTTGGTGCTTTTTGCGTTGGGTGTTACCGTACTGAATTTTCATGGAAAGCATTTCATCAGACAGACAGATCCCGTCCCCAAGTCCACGAAAAAAAAAAGATCACCTCGAACACAGTACGTGACCAAGATTGTATACAAAAAAAACCCCCCATGCCGCCAAACCCACATTCTCCTCCAATCTCACCCCCTCCCCCTAAACTGCTCCGCAACCACATCCCCCAACGTCCGCCTCTGCCTCGCCGGCCCACCACCCCCCCGCGCCCCCATCTCACCAGCCAAAACCCCCGTCGCAACCCCACCCGCCCCCGCCCCCTCCCTCTCCGCATCCAACCTCGCCCTCAAGCCTTCAAACCCGCCACCATCCTCCCCCCTCCTCCTCTCATGTTCGCCGACGACCCACGCAGGCACACGCCACCAAGCCGCGCCAGGCAAAAGATCGCGTCGATAGGCCGTCCCGACACCCCAACCGACGAGCGCAGCGAAGATGCTGCCCGGGAATTGTGAGAGAGCGAGTTGGGCGGCGGGGAGGTAGGAGAGGGATTTTGAGGTTAGGGTTAGGGGGTGGGTGTATATTGTTGTTGTGGATGTGGCTGTGGATGGGGAGGGTGCCCACGGACTGATTTTGTAGCGGTAGGTATACGGTATCGCGGCGTAGTAGTTTGCGAGGAGGGCGAAGAGGAGGGGTGTTGGGCCGGCGGGGAGGTGGTTTAGGGTGCCGAAGGTTAGGGGGTGGAGGAGGAAGGTTAGGAGGAGGGGGGGGAGGAGGGTCGTGTAGGGGAGGGTGGAGAGGAGGAAGGACTAGATTGATAGACGAGTTGTTAGTTTGTATGTATGTATGGGTTTTTTTTCTTTTCTTTTTATGATGGGGGGAAGGAGAGGGGTGTTTATATATAGCTTACAGCGAATTTCCGACTCCCCCATAACCGTTCCAGGACGCGGAGTTGGTAGAAGGTAAGAACGGCGAAGAGGACTTCTGTCGAGTTTGTGAAACATAACTATTTTATCACATCAACATCAATCAGTAATTAGCTTCTTTCCCTCCCCCTTTCCCTACTAGAATACCCAACTAAGAACCAAGACCAAAAACATACCTGCCAAACCCCCACCCTCCAAACCTGTCCATACCCCCAAAAATGAGGCACAACCTGGATATGAAAGTAAACCCTCGAATCCGTAATCGTAGCCAGCAGAGCTCCCAAAACCGTCCCGAAGATGAGTAGTTGGGATATGGGCGTATGTGTGAACCCGGATGTGATCATCGTTATGTATGTATGTGTGGAAGAGGGTGACTGGCGTGCGTGTGGGGTTAGCAGCGCGGGTGCGTGGGCGTGTGGATGATGCGCATAGCTGGTACGGTAGGTGAGGATAAGCGAGGGGGGATTTTTGGCGGTTGCGCGCGTGGTAGGTAGGTAGGTAGGTAGGTAGGTGTGGGATGGGTTCTGGAGGGCGGATGACGACGGTGTGGTGTGGTGTGGGAGCGGAGATGAGGGCGGAGGTGCCACAGTTGCCGATTCGATAAGATTTATTGCCTAGGACAATCTAGGGCTTACGTATCACGTGTTAGCGGTATAGAACAGGAACTTTTCTTTCGCACAAGAAAGAATTGGTTATAGTAAGTGATATTCAAGTAACTGCAACGTATGATTAAGTCTTTTATACTAATAGTAGTTAGTAGTGTTATAGGTAGTGCCTTTAAAATTGATAAAAATTCCAGATAGAAACCTCCCAGGGGTATAGACACGGTTATGACCTCTCCTCGCGGAGTTTGATATCCTTTGAAAGAACGCCAGCCCATCCCACGATGTCCAAAATCAAGGAAAAAAAGAATAAAGTGCCAAATTTCAACAAAACAGAAATGCCAAACGACGCCATCGCAAGAAAATGAGTTTCACAAGGATTATCCGCCGTATGAAAGCGATAAGAAAAGGTCGTAAAATCATCAAGGATACACCATACTCACGCAAGCCGTCTCGGCCCACCCGTCCTCGCCTTCCACAAAAAGTCCTCCTCGGTCTCCGCAGCGTTGAAAAGGAAATCCTTCTCAGCATACGGCGTATGAACAGCACTCGAAGGAGCCGTCTTGCTCTTCCTTCCGCCGCTCCTCAGCGACTCAAGCGGAGTGCCGATAGCGCTGAGCTTCCCAGGACTACTGTCACCGACTAGTCCAGGCTCGTTAGCGTGCTGACTACCAAGCATAGGTTGCTGAGACTGCGCCATTACTTGAGAGAGAGTCAAGCGATCCATGCTGCGCCACCACCTTTCCTTGTCTTCGCGCGGGTCTACCTCGGTTGTCAGATCACTCTCAGATACGATAGAGATGCGCTGGGAAGAGGACGAGGGGAGGATTTCCCACTCTGAAGACGCTGATGCTGGTGTCGACTGCGGGGTATGGACATCAGACCTCATGCTAGATTCGGATTGTCGTTGGCGTGGGGTGTGACATGCAATATGTTCGCTAGAGCGGCTGACATTGGCACGCTTGCTACTACTGCGCGAGGGGACACGCGGCAATGCTTCAGCAGCCAACTGTTGGCGACTTGCGAAAGTGCCTGTCTTAGAGGGTGTCACGACGCGGTTCGACGATACGTGGACGTCATTCGATGTCCTACTCCGAGAGAGTTTGTCTGGACGATACAAGCCGCGAAGACCGTCTGGATGCGACACCGGTGCTTGTGGAGTTACTGATTTGGACTGAACAGGAGATATCGGAGGTGCATCCATCAGAGACTGTGCATCTGCCGGACGACCTTTACGATACCGTCCGGGGGTCTTCTGGGGCATCCTGGATGTATCCCCTTGGACGACAGTAGGCATCTGTTGCTGAAAGGCTGCGGGAATCTGGGGTACTTCCGGAGGTGGTGATGATGGAGACAGGTCCCGCAGCGCTTTCAAGGATACTGCTGACATGCGCTTAACAAGATCCCGAGCAGATCGTCTGCGCTCCTCGGTCAAGTCGAGGAATTTCTTTGAACGCTCCGAAGGCGTGAAAGACACGACTGACTCGCCGCTACCCTTGATTGGCGGTGGCGGCGAACCGGGCTGGCTGTAGTAATCCGAGTCAAAGTGGCTAGTAGAAGGCCGAGACTCGTCAACACTATAGACGCGCAATGGATATTTTGCAGAACCGTCAACAAGCGTGCGTGCGGGAGAGGTGCTCTCTAGGGCCCCCACTCGCTCCTTGAGCTGGCTAAGCTCCTTGGATAACAGTGCCTTCTCTTCCTCCATCTTGATGATGCATTCGGCCGCTTCCTCAATGGCAAACTCGTGGGCGGACCAATGTGCGGCACTCTCGCTTGCTATAGCAGTGAGCTCCTCGTTGGTCTTTCGATGTTCATCATTGACATCTCTCAGATGTGCAATTTCCTCCTCCATGTTTGCCACCTTGAGCTTCAATTGGTTATTCTCCGCATGAAGCTCGCAGTTCTCGTTTTCCAAAGGCTCCAGTTGCTCTAGCTGATCTTTCGCAGACGTCATATCCTGGTGCAATGCCCTGTTGTCCTTTTTCAACAGTTCAACCCGCATATTGCTGGTCATGAGCGTCTCTTTCAGCTTCGCGATCTCGTTGGTCAGCTCTCGGTTCGTCTTTGAGCGCGGCGGCCCAACATCGCTGGGTCTTCGTCGTCGGATGGGAGAGACAGGAGTCGTTTGCTCTTCGGTGAGTGCGAATTCGGCGAAGATATCGGGCGAGGTATTGGGCGTCTTGATCTCGGATAGGTGCTGAGCAGGCGGGGGCGGGGGCGGGGGTCGCGTCTCAAGAGGAGAGGGTGTGGGTGTGTGCTGGGCTCTCCGGGCCTGAAGCGCATTTCGTAGGTATTCCGACTTTGGTGCGATTGAGGAAGAGGAAGAGCCTGACCCTGTGACTGCAGCTTTGCTTCGATCGGGTGTGGAGGGTGGTCCGCGAGAGGAACCGCGCGATGAGGCTTCGCCCGGCATTTTGATGTGAGCTATCGGAAACGGCGTTCGGGGCGGTTTGTGACGGGTAAATTATGAACAATGGATAATGGTTATCCAAGGTCCAGCGTGCTGTTTCTTTGTTCTTACAAGGAAGATGCGCGTTGTCAATCTGATTGTGGTTCCCAAGTCCTGTACGCGCACAATGTCTAGTCGACTGGTTCAGCAGCAGCCACACGATGGAGGGCTAGTGCTCCTGGTGTTGTCGGATGCAGCTAATGAATAGCGTACAAGTCGGAATAGAGCCTGCGCCGTCTATGTGGAAGGCGACGCTGATGACAGGTGGATGGTAGCGTCGCGGGCGAAGATGGGTGGGAAGTCGCTCGAGAGCGGGTCGTTCTTGGGGTCCATTGATGGCGCTGCAGGGAAAGTTCGCCGTCAAACTTCTCCTGCTGCCGGTATGTGGTTTGGGGCGTGATGAGAAATAAATAGGCGGTGAATGTACTCTGTAGTGAATTCCGCGTCACCGGGGCAGCGACGAAATGCGTCTGCTGTCACTCCGCGTCAAGCGATGGATGAGAATTCGGGTACAGGTGAAGGAGCGGACTGGTTGGAAGAAGTGTGCGAGAGGTGAGGTGAAGTCGATGGTGGCAAACCTCCACCTGGTAGGTAGGGGATGAAGACAAGTCGCGTCGGGCAGCAGCAGCAGCAGCGAGAGGTGGACAAACTGAAAATGGAAAGAGGGTTGGAAGGGAATGCCTATCCCAGAGCGGGTTAGCGGGAAGGGGCACAGCGGGAATCCATGGCCGGCGCGACCCAGCACAACGGGCTGCATGCGCTCGCGTCGTACTATTGGCTGCGCTCCGGCCGGGCCTTGTGGAGCGAGTGCGGTCCCTGGGATTCCTGCAGTAGCACGGCAGCATCCTAGTCGTCACAAAGAAACATCACGAACGAGATGAGTAGGACTGCCGAGGCGTTGTGACGATTGTCTCAGCCCGCACTCTGCTGATGGAAACCGTCTCCGCCCCCCGAGTGTGGTACCGTGTGGCGCCTTCCGCGCCGGCACCGGCTTCACAGTAGCGCCGAGGGGTCCTATCATTTGCTCATGGGCGCCGAGGGGTGGAAAACTGGCTTCATGAGCCCCCAGTCGTTCATCATGTTTGAGCGTCTATTTCGATCCTGAAGGCTGAAACGTCTTGGAGACGAGCGAACATTATCGTGCATCAGTGCGACCCTGCCGTGCCTGCCTCGACTTGCATACTTCAGCTGTCAAGCACGGGCCCGAGAACTGCCACGACCGCCTCGTTGGGCTGATGGAGCGTACCGATAGCGATGAGGATGCGCCTCCAGTTTGTATGAAAGATGAAATATTACAAGAGTATATAATGTCGTCGCATCTGTGAACCGCAGCACTGTTGCGATCGCGTCCCTGAATCTAGTTCTCTTCCATGTCAACCGCGATGCCAGCCCTCCGAAGCCGGTCCTCCCACTCCACGCGCAGCCTTTCCATCTCCTCCCAACACTTTCTCCCGGTCTCGACAAACCGCTCCTGGCTTTCCTTTGTAAGATCCTTCGCATACGGATCCCTACCCTTCCTCTTGTACTCCCCTAACCTGCCGCCCCAACCCCATCCAGCTACCTCGGTGCGTTCCACACGTTCTTGTCCCCAGACGTCCGATGCGCTGCCCCATTTGCCTACACCTTCTTTCTGCTCCATATTGTCGAGCGTGCTCTGGCTCGCGAGGGCTAGCCAGACCATTGCTGTGGCCCCCCTTTCCACCGTGACCGTGTGCCATTGGCTGCCGAGTAGGCGGGCGATAAAAAAGGCAGCGAACATGCAGTATTCGAGAATGAGCGGGAGGGGGACAATCGAGGTGCCGCAGACACCGGGGTGCGTGACATAGATCCGCGGTTTTGTCGTCTTTTCCGAGCTTTGGACGTGGCCGAGATACTGGTCTACGGCGGTAGACGTCGAGGTCAGGGTAGATGTAATGGCCATGAGGTCTGTCAGTCTTTTCGTCACTTCATAGGGCATAGCAGACGTGATGCCCTGCATGTCCTTCACATCGAATACATGCTCGAAAGCTTCCAAACTGCTGACCCATATGATCCTGCCCTTGGTCTTCTCGCTCTTGGGGTGTTTGGCCAATAGCGGTGCCAGGTAGTGACCCAGCAGATAATGGCCGAAGAAGTTGGCGCAGAACACCTCTCCCAAAGGAGGCTCCTCCATTTTCTTATCCGCCGGTAGTTGCGGCTTCGTGACCCATCCCACACCCGCTATTTTGAATGTAGGCCAGGTAACAGCAGAGACCCACCCAGTCGGAATGGTCCAAGCAGCGCGCAACCAGTTGATGCCTGTCCAACCTCCTATTCCAGCATTGAAGATGACGGCATCCAGCTTCGGAGTCGTCTCTCGCAGCCTTTTGCCCAGCTTCTGTACAGAGACAAGGCTCTGCAGGTCTAGTCGTTCCTGCCGGAAGTAGACGCGGTTCTGTAGCACCTGCGCGATGCCCGGTAGCTTCGCCTCATGGCGACGGACAACCTCGCGCAGCCGTTTTTCGAGTTTCTTGATCGTCGCATCACCCTTGCCTTGATCGCGGGTCGTGATTATGAGGACGAGCGATTCGGATTGAGGGCGCGTCTGAAGAAATTCATCGAGCAGGCGGGTTGCGATACCAAGCCCGAGGCCGCTACGCAGGGTCAATGAATGCCATGGTAGCGAGAATCACATATCCAAACCTGTTGGCACCCGTAACAAGAACATAGAAGCCATGCTCAGGCGTGGGTACGTCTTTTAAAAAGTCCATTCTGGCTGATGTGAGCTGATGCGCGTTGCCTGTTCCTGAACGGCTAGGCCCTAGGGGTAGACACGACGGCGAATCACAGCGCGACTCCACTTATTGTTCTATCAACGTTCTTGATTGGACCATCATCTGTATATCGTGAAGACAACCTGCAACACAACATCGTGCATACTCCCGCAGTTTGACTTGCTGCAGCTATCATGTATTCATATCCTCCGGAGCCTGCTCATAGACTCAGACGTTAACAGACACTCACAGCTTTCTCTATCGCTCCCTTGTTCCCAAACCTCCTTTGGTACTGTTTCCAGCGCGCCACCACTGAGCCTCGCAAAGTCCACGTCGAAGGGGTGTTCACTGAGCTTCTGCGTCTTCGCAGACTTCCTAATGTAGCACATCATGTCACCCACGTACTTGCGTATATTTACTTGCAGCCTCGCGAACGAATAGCTCTTTCTGGCGATCGTTGTTCCACACATCGTCCGGAAGCAACATAATGATGCGCGATATCCGGGGGAATGCCCGTAAGACGTTGAACAGGCTGTCGTCTCTGAACCCGCGGGAGACGACTTTCGTGAGGGCAACATTCTCCAGCGCCTGGAAGTCGCATCCAGTAGCGGCACTAAAATGTGCCAGTAATCCCGCATTTGGGCTGTCGTCGTAGTGCCTCACGCGAGGGCCCTCCAGTTGCAGGAGCAGCATGTCCGTGTCGACGCGGAAGTAGAATTCGTCACAATTTGTGCCTGTGAGGCTGGCCGGAAGCTGTACGACGTGTTTTGCTCTAATTGCTTGATAGCGGGCTTCCGCGCGGGCTTCGTGACATATGTTCACTACAGTCGGGCGAGGACTGGGTGAGTAACGTGGGCAGAAATGCTGCTCGTCATGGTCTTCATCGTGCGACTTTGTTTCCAGTGCGACTAGTCGAGGAGGTTCGTTCAAGTACGCGAGAGCCCAGATCTCCAAGCGAATCTCTTTGGGTAGGATTGATATGGACATGTATGCTGTGTAGTAGAGCTCGAACAGGTGTGGACGTCTGCAACTGCAACAGAGCTGGGATCCCAACTGGGTTAGGCGTCACATGCCCACGCCTGCCCCTTCCAGTCTTGGGACTGCTGACTTTCAGACCAGGACGTCCATTTAATGATTATGAGCTCAATCCACTTCGCTCCACCTCCTTCAGATGTCTAACTCTATCAATTTCCCAGACGCAAATCCAAACCGGGTCAGAAACACGCAGTACGTTGTGTCAACCGCTGGCAGTGTCGGCATCTTCTGGATGGGTATTTGAAGAAGCAGTACCGCGAGTCATTTCAATATGGAGTTGGCGTTCAATGACATCGCATTCAGGCCATCAATATCCATGCCCAAAGCCTACCTAAGAAGAGACGAGCATGAATGTTTACAACACCGACAGATCTGGGACGAAAAGTCTTTTACGCTGTACCTCACACGTCGACGTCTACAGGCCCATTTGAGGCTCTGCGTGGACCAGCGCGTGCGCACTGGAGGCGATAAGACGGCGTCCTTCCAAGTGGAGCTGTTGGTTGACCGACCCGCTGTATCTGAAGTCACATTGACATGATGCGTGGGTGGTTTGCCGCGCCAGCGTCTAGTTTTGCCCGCATGTCGGCCTGATCGACGATTCGAAGAGCGATGAAAGGTTCGTGTCTATGGATCGGAGGAAGCTGAAAGATTCGATGAGGCTCCATGTGACAAGGTTGGATGGCTGGGCACCTCTGCAGCCGCGTTCTCGGTCATGGAGGTGTTCCCCTCCCCCGCTTTAAGGCCAAAACCACCCCTCTTCGAGCGTCATACCGCAGATGAGCAGCACGCGCTCAGAGTCCGTCAGTTGCCGATTTACCACCGAATGCGCTGGCCTCCGACGATGCTTCCGTTGCGACTTTCTCTCTATCACTTCACCTTCAAATCATAAATTTATACACCAAACTTCGGTGTTCTTTGTCGCGAACATTTCGTCGCTGTGCGCTCTCGGGAAAACGTCATCGGCAACCGCGCATTGCTGCGGGACCTCTATACCCACACTCAGCTCGTCGCAAACCAGACCTTACTCTGGGCTGGCCAGGTGAACGGCGTTCGCTGTTGTTTGTCCTAATCAGCATCACCAGAAATTTTTCCGCATCTTCCAGACACCTGATATCGGTGCCAGTGCCCTTTTCGCGCAAGCGACACTACACGACCAACGAGAGCACACTTCGCATCTATTCAAGGACTTTGACCGCGGACGAAAACACGGTCGGCCAATTGAACAAACCATTAGATATGGCGACCAACGAGATCTCGGCACATGACACAGAACCGCAGCCAGTGCCCAAGGAGGAGCTGGCCGACGATTCGCAAACTCATTTGGACGAGGGAAAACTGAAGCAGTTTTTTATCGGTTCGATAGATCAAGGGACTACGAGCACCCGCTTCATCATCTTCGACGGCCTTGGTGAACCGGTCGCCCAACATCAGATTGAATTCACCCAGAAGTATCCACAATCAGGGTTGGTGTACTCCTTCACCGACTGCACGAACTAGGACTGATCAGCGCAGGTGGCACGAGCATGATCCGAAAGAGATCATTGAGTCCGTGGAGCAATGCATTGACCGAGCGACGAACATCTTCGTAGATAATGGTCACGAGATCGAAGATATTAAAGCTGTCGGCATTACCAACCAACGTGAGACGACAGTCGTATGGGACACCAATACGGGCGAACCATTATACAATGCGATCGCTTGGTATGTATAGCCCATATGGCATGACATGTGGGCAGGCTTCGACTGACTCCGTATGTTCGACTGTAGGCCAGATACTAGAACCAAAGGATTGGTCCGTGAGTTAAAAGATCGCAAGGGCGCTGATGAACTGCAAAACATATGTGGGCTGCCGCTGTCGACCTACCCGTCATCGGTGAAGCTTCGATGGATGCTTGACCACGTCGAAGCCGTCCGGAAAGCGTACGACGAAGGTCGTCTATCTTTTGGCACCATTGACACATGGATACTATACCACCTGAATGGTGGCAAAGAAGCCGACGTACACGTGACTGATACTACCAACGCATCAAGAACCATGTTCATGAACCTGTAAGTCACCCCATCGCATTCTACAACTTAAGCGCTGAGGTTCGCTTATGCATTCATAGGCACACCGTTCAGTATGATGACAAGCTCCTGGACTTTTTTGGATTCGAGCGCAAAAAGCTCAACCTACCGAAGATCGTCCCATCTTCGTCGCCGGACGCGTTTGGAAGTCTCAAATCTGGCATATTACAAGGTGTTCGGATCGCAGGATGTCTGGGGGATCAGTCTTCGGCTTTGGTCGGCCAACAGGGATTCACGCCCGGCTCTGCAAAGAACACTTACGGCACCGGGTGCTTCCTGTTGTACAACGTAGGTGAGAAGCCTGTCATCTCAACGCACGGGCTTCTAGCCACTGTCGCCTACGACTTCGGTGGTAAGCGGAAACCAGTCTATGCACTTGAAGGCAGTATCGCCGTCGCAGGCAGTGGTGTGAAGTTCCTCATGAACAACATGGGCTTCATCACGCACTCCCACAAGATCAGTGACCTTGCCGCGTCCGTAGAAGACAACGGTGGATGTGTCTTCGTCACAGCCTTCAGTGGTCTATTTGCGCCATACTGGATTGACGATGCTAAGGGCACTATATTCGGCATCACACAATTCACCGAGCGGGGTCATATTGCTCGCGCGACTTTAGAAGCGACGTGCTTCCAGACCAGGGCGATTCTCGACGCCATGGAGCTTGACAGCGGCCACAAGCTAAACATGCTTGCAGTAGACGGCGGCATGAGTAACTCAAACTTGTGCATGCAGGTACGTGATTTTCTGCATGTGAGACGGTCCGCTACTAATTGGGCTTGATAGACCCAAGCAAATATCATCGGTATTCCCGTAGATCGCCCTGCTATGCGCGAAACTACCGCGCTGGGTGCCGCCATCGCAGCCGGGTTTGCAGTCGACGTGTGGAAGGAGTTTGACGAGTTGAAAGAGATTAACCAGAAAGATCGTATGATTTTCAAACCAAATGTTGGCAAGGAGGAGGGGGAAAAGATGTTCAAGAAATGGGGAAGGGTACGTCATATCCACGGACATTCTGTAACCGAGACACATGCTGACTTTCAACTCTCATCTTCAGGCGGTGGAAATGTGTCGTGGTTGGCTAGATGCCGAAGAGACCAACGGGGAGTTTAATTCGTGATTTGCACGTACAATGGACCTTGATATATCCGCAACTGGCTTCTTGCACATCGTCTCAGCGTTAGCATGAAGCTGAATAGCTAACCTAGCGACGACCTGGGACTTGAGTGGATACCGGCAGTGAGCTTACGTTCGGGCCGTGGGGTGGTGGAGGGTGTCCTCCGATATTTTCCTTGAGCCTGCGTCTAACGCCCGAGGTATGTTATAGGTCTGCTGACAGGCCTCAGAACTATAACACCGCTTCTATAGGCATACCACTGTTTCTGGCATCACCGCCGTGTCGGAATCGTACCGCAGCGACGAGTCAAGCCATTGGTCTCCTGGTAGGTCAGCATACCGTTCTCTGGGTATTGTATTGGATGCATGTCTTATGTTCAGCCTGAATATACTTATCTTGGTTTAGTTCTGGCCAATGGGCGTTTGGTACCCTACAGCATTTCTGAAGCGTCTAAATACTGACCCTTGGTACGTTCCCCATACCTTTCCCAAGCTGTGAGAGAGGTTTGGGTGTGTGCATCATACTATGCGGCCTTGCCACTTCCAGGGTATTCTTATCATGCAGGCACCATGAGCTTGTATGTCTCCGCCTGACCCGCGCCCAATGTTACAAGTTATACCGGTTGCGCTGACCGAATGCCAGCGCCTCACTCACAGTCGACACTGGTGAGACAGTGCAACATTGATAGTTCCAGAAGCATCGGCCATTTTGCGAGTCCATCCGGTCGATACCAGGACTTGCGGTATATGCCCAGATGCGGCAACAGACCGTCGTGACGAATTTGCTCGGCTGGAGAACACGGCTTCCTATTTACAGGCTGATGCTATGAACGAATACGAATGCGAATGCGGATTGAGCAGCTTATCCGCCCAGCAACAAACAGTCCGACTGATGGTGCATTTTATCGCACGACCAGTTCGCTTCAGGGATGCGACCCGACCCTAGTGTTTTGCGTAAGCTCTTATAGCTCGGTCAGCATACTGTGTATGAGAGGGTGGTCGTCGCTCAGGTTGAACGCTGAATTGCCTACGAAACGAGTCCGACTTTCAGTCATGGTCGATTGCTGACTTGAATTGCTGACCAAAGCTCGGCCCTAGAGCACCAGCCTAGTGGATAGAGGTAGCCACGCGATGAGTCCACTGATACAATACTCTCTCATCTATTTCATTCGGCAGATTCCCTGGCTCGTTGCAAGAAAGTCTCCGTTCGCGTCTTGCCGCTGACGCGCGGTACCGAGTGCCTGGTCGGGGTATACCTATGCGTATGCGAATGTCATTGAAGAGTTTGGACGATGTGCGGCGATGCCACTTTTTCACACAGCAGCGCGAGGGCACCACGTTCCGTTTTTTATCGACTTTGATCCCTCCAAAAGCCGTACCTAGGCACTGTACCGTAAAGCGTATTGGATACAGCAAGTCGGGCGAGCGGGTGGCGAGTAGTTGCGATATCTTTGGACCCTGTGGTATCGTGCTGTCTTCGTACTGAGAGCTTTGGCCTTATGAAGCAGCTCAATTCGTCTATAGTACCTCGCAAAATGTCGAGGAGAGTCTTTGCCCGTCAGCCTGACATATACCCCAATTAATTACGGCTCAGACACAGAAGTGAGGCCAACGACGAGGGGCCCACCATCGGCCATAAATCGTTAGAGCGTGTCGCGCAACCGCGCCGACCGGACGCGGCGCGGTAACCGGTGATTGCGCAACCTCTGACCTCCGGATGCTGTCGCGATGTCGACGGGGAGACGGGGAAGCGGGAAACTAAGCACACAGGACACGGATCGGTGAGGGCTTCCCTGGCAAGTAACTAGGTAACGCAGAGAAAGTCACGTCAAGGATGAAACGGGCAGTACGACGCAATAATGCACGCCTCATTCTCGCAGTAAGCAGACAAAGTTCTTAACGGGCGTATTATTAAAGCATACTCGTCGACCTACACTGCGACCGGCCGAATAATAATGGAAGGGTGACCCTGGCCTTCGAAGCTTGGTCTTTTGCTCCCACGCCGCGGTTCAAGGGGATTTTCCAACGGCTGCACCACCCCACGCGCCACCTTTTGGCGCTCCAACGTGGAACCGCAGTCGCAGATCAAACTTGATCTGTGCACGTCTGGTAATCTTGAACCTTAGTCGCACACTAGTCGGCGAGGCGAGCTGGCGCGTCCTTAATCCCTATAAATCATCAACCACTCACACGCTGCCATTGCTGGTCCGCTGGTCATTTTACCCTGAAAGCCAGACTGGTTGTATACGCACGCAATCACCTTGTTACTCGGGTTTGGTGACAAGACCCTGCAGGCCCGCTCGCCATCCAGGTTGTGCTTCCCATCCTTCAAGGATAGGAAGCGAAAGCACTTCAAACATCGTCTCCACTATGGTCTAGGTATGGTGTGCACAAAGGCTCGACCACTCTCGGGCACCCGGATCCGCTGAGCATCTTATGGCCGCTACCATGATGCATGTCAACTGATGAACCAGGTTCTATCGACATGGGCCAACTTTGCAAAGACCATAGCCTCTTCCTGCTGCTCCGTCTGGCGGAGCTATAATAATATGGCGGACCGTCGCGCAGCTGCATGCTAAACCGGAGATTTTGACCAAACGTACCAACAGAATCGCTCACTTGCCGCACATTATTGTTACTTTTTTTTGCCTTAGGCCTTGCAACTCTCACTCGTCACTCAACTCAAGCCACACTGCCTCGCAGCGATCCTTTCCAATTACCATGTGTGACTACACCCAGGTTCAATACAAATGCAATCACTTCCGCTACGTGGTTAAGGCTTGGTGCACAAAATACCAACAAACACACATCCGATGTCCACCGAATCTTACCGCTGTGTAAGTATAAGTCATCACTCTAATGAGTATGCGTATACTAACCATCTCAACAACAGAGAATATAGACTCGGCGAAAACTGTGGTCCGTTACCCTACCAACAATTCCTTCACTAGCCAACGTACCCCTTCTAACGCTTCTCAAAGGCGACTGTAAAAAAAAGTAAAACATCCTTTCGACAACTTTTCCTACCAAGTCACGGTTGCTATATAACACGGCGCACACGGCGGACAACTGCACAATACCCATTTTGAACTCCTTTTTAGGCTTTGTTGTATAGTCGAATGTATCATCAGTATCCGAATCTCGGAATACGCACTTTTTGAACCGTTCTCGTTCCCACATTCACCACACCCCGCCTTGAGCTGTGAAGCGAAATTGCAGTGTCAGCGCTCAGCTTGACGACGAGGCGGATTCGCATCTCGCTCCGTTCTTACGACATTACACAGAGTTCCGAGCACACATCTGGAGGATAGCCGGCCTTTGAATCAAAGTTCGGATGTTGTGGTAGTGCATTAGCCAAACCAGATCAAAGAGGACACGGTGTGACACCGCTAGGGTCACGCACGAAAATCTTATATATCCGAACGGCCACAACTCCGGGAACGACGCGGCAACAGACCAGCTCTGCCACCACGTGAGCAGTGAGCGCAACATACAGGTGGGTGCCGGGTAACTTCCACCGGAGGTTTTCTTTCGAACCATGATGAGGTGCTCAAAAGGCAGTCCTCAGCTGCGCCTCTAACTACCTCAACACATTGTGGTCTGATTGTCCCACTATTTGTCTCAGTTTCCACAAATGTAAGGAGCTCTCTATGGACAGTGCCCCATCCGAGTCTCGCCCGTTGGAAATTATTTGTATTATTCTTTTTTTGCCTTGCCAAAACCCATGGGCGACCACATGAAGGAAAAAAAATCGCGCTCCCCCTCCCCTCCCCCCTCCAAAATGCAGCTATGGGAACGGACTTATGCATATCACCGAATGGGAAGCGCTTTAACCCAAGTTTTTTTTTTGTCCGAGGAGCGCGTCACACCCATATATATGTCAGACATTTTAGGACTATTAATACCGCGGGCCACTAATTATGCGCACTTTTGTGGCCAATCACGAAATTCCATTCGACCACAACTGCACGGTGTCCTGGGCTGAAATTGCCTGCCTTTTGCATGTTTCGGTACTTAACCGATGGGCTACGGCACTCGTTATCGCGCTCTGCATTCATTCTAGCCCCAAAAAAAAGGTGCCGGCAGAACCACATATAAGCTACATTCCTGTTCCTGCAGGCGGCCTTTTTTATTCGCTTGGAAGCTTTGGCTGGTATCTGACAAGAGTTGAGATTATGAATAATTTTCTTCCACGTCCATTGTAGGATGAGTTTCATCAGGCGTCGAGGCATGACACGGGTCTTTTTTTTGCATACGCGCAATGCGGTTTCCCAAGTTCCACTGCTGCTGCTGCTGTGGAGGCACAGTGTTTGCATCTCCATCAACAGTTTTTCCATCGCACCACTTTTGAGGACGATTCACAGTTTGCTATTAGCTGCTGTTGCGATCCGACCCCTTGCATATTCTTGTTGCATGTGGGGAGACACTTGCGAGGTGGTGGTGTACGACTATGCCTACTTAAGTAATTAGATGACGCCACATTTGTCTCATTAAACGGATTTGTATCTCGCAGCTCTCCCACGTGGCACGCAAGATGCATCGCCGCGGCGGGGCCTTTTCGTTACCGGGATCTGTTGTACGCAGTCACTGGGGGGATATGTACATAGGGCTCTAACAATAGGCATGGCGTCAGGAGGCCCTCGCTCCTTGTGCAAAGGATCTGCACTACGTGACTCGTGTGGATAGGTGAGGCAGAAAGATAAGCAAGGCAGAAAGAACCTGTGGTATCATGATGACGACGTCTGTGGGAAGACACTCTGTGACAATACCATGACGGAGAAACGGAAGAGTTGGGCGGTGTGAAACAAGAATATTTGGTGGACCGCTTAACCCGGACGACTACCTACACCCTGAGCCAGCTGGTGGTGGTCACTACTGGTTGCATCGTGAACCTTTCCAACAACTTTCGATATGCCATGCCCCACCACCCCGCTACCTACCACTACCAACAATGTTTGTTCAAGCACTTTGCGGCGTTGTGAGAGGCGTAGCCGTTGCGCCTTACAAGTCTCTCCGCCCGCCGAAACCTTATCACAAAGCCGAATCGCCTTTCCCTTTTCACCGTCTGATAGGCATTCAGCCATCGAGCTAGAAAGCGTCCGCTCCAATCATAGCATACCGCTTGAAACAGAAAACTTCCAGCAAAAGAATCCATCGCTTTGTCCAGCTGACAGATTATTAGAAAGAAAAGATCAGAGATGATAATAATAAAAAAAGGCCGCCCTCGGTACCATGACTCTGTTCCGCGAACGACTCCGGCCGTGGGCGAGATCCGCAGTTTGAAACATAATAGTGCGAAAACCTGCCGACATCCCCGCGTTCGTACCTCACGTCGCAAGCCCCAATCCCGGGTTGGACACGGGGAGCAAGAGAGGGGGGCAGCGGGCAGCTCAAGTTTATGCTTTTCTCCGACCGGGATGACCGTTGCAAGAAGGCGGCTGATGGGCGATGACGCACGCCCCCCCGAGGGCAATTGCGACAGGTGGGGTCTTGGATACGGGTAGGTACTTGACTCGCGCTCGTTGTTCGCGTGGATAAAATTCCGGTACTTTCTCATGTTGCCGCCCCCCGGGTAGTTAGCTAGGTAGGCGGCGTCGTGAGTGGTTCAAACGTCGATATTGACATTGAGGCACGGTCCCACATGGTACGATACCCGCATTGCAGCGCGGTCATGTGTTTTGGTCTGGCTGCCCTATGACAATTCGTCGCGCGCCCGCACCACTTGGTTGTTGTACCATAACACACGATATCCCGCCCGTGTCCGTCCCAACCTCCTTGGAGAGCTTTGAGCAAAACTCTGGTTGCAGATATTCGGGCTAGTCTGCATGCGCGCCGACCGGACAATTATGTCTCAGTTGATCGATCGAGTCTTCTATTCTCATCGCAAGTTCGCAACGCACTCTGTCGTACGTTTTCTCTTGGTGCACGGTTAGCGTAGGTACGGAGTACCTGTCCATCCCCTCTCTGATCTTCATACCCTTCTCTCCAAGCCGCTTACTTTTTTTCTCTCTGCCGCTTTTACCAGGGATGGACCCTCTTGTTTCTCAGCTTGCCGTCGAACAGGTAGGATCTCGTGCCGTTCGTCTCGTCTCTCATCCCAACGCCTTGGCAGTTGGAATCGGCGTCCTTTCCGGCAGGATGAAGCCAGTTCGAACACGACAGTCCATCGCAACTAGCCAATCCCCTAAGACAACAAGCCCAGTCCCCCAACACTTCTTGTTCTCGACCGCGAACGTTTATATCCAGCACAGCAAGAGAGAAGAGCCGAAAGGTAAAGGAATCGAGAGCCTTGTAAATTAAAAGCTTGCTGATCGTTCCCCGATCCCATGGCATCACGCTCTCGGGTTTTGAAGCACGAGATGCTTTTGGAGCGCGATGCCCAGTCCGATCGTATCCCCGCCAAAAGATTGAATTTGAGGAGAGGCTTTTGCGAGTCGTCTCTGTAGGTCTGCAGACGCTAGTTTACGAGCGCTTGATGTAACTCTCTTTTTCTGCCTAGGCCGGCCTAGCAGCTAGGTTTCCTGTCTTGCAAAAGCCGGTCTTACATGTTGTTCTTGTGCTCAAACGCATTGGATGAGAGAGACATTATACCAGACCGGTTGGCGTAAAGGAGCGGGTGTCGCTCGGGACTCATCAAGAGCCAGCCATCACCGTACTAGGGCTATCCAATCTTGTATAGTTAACTAACCATGAAACGATAAAAGAAAAAAGTTTAGTACCAGGCCCACTGCAAGTCATCTCCAGTCTCCAACACAACGCCCTGGCGCATCTGTGTGCGGCTATCATCGCAATACGGAGTACGACGATCCAACAACACGCCAGCGGAGAGCAAGATCGACACAAAGCTAGTACCTACCTAGAGGAGCCGCCCCGCCTCCACTCAACAACACGCCAGGGCAGTCCCGGTTACATTTAAATACTCAGCATGTTGCGCCGCGGCCGACGCCAACCCGACGGGCAGCATTTTTGCACTACTAGAAACTAGCCTTCCTAACGCGCGCCTAGAACCGCACCTTTTGAAACAGCCCATAGCGAAGCTTCTTTTTTCTTTTGCTTTTGGCTTTCTCCGCATTTATTTCACGGACTCTCTCCCCGTCGGTCGTTTTATGCACGTCATACCGGCGCATTCTGACTTGCGGGATGGCACTACGGAGTTGAGTTGGAGTACGGCTATTCCGGAGGATTCAGGTGTCAGGGTTGTGTGGTCTGCGTTTAAAATTCACTGGTGCTAGCATTTTTTTAAGTAATAACATATATGGGTTTTGCTAAGTTTCGTACCTACCGCTTGGTCTCGAAGTACCTACCCTACCGTGCCTACCTACCTATTCCCACACGAGAAGTTTGCGTAGGAGAAGAGAAAAAAACAGGAGTGAGTGCAAGTCGCGATGCCAATAATAAACTCGACACAACCATTTCTTCTATGTACCTACAGCCTTTTTTCCTTTCCTTTCCCCGTTTTGGGCGAAGATCACGTACGCGGATGCAGGATTGAGCATGAGCTTTTTCTTCGCTCGCTGGAGATCACTGTTTAAAACCATAGTGCCTACCGTTATGCGGCTCTCGCATGTTTGCTACCTACCTAACGTAGGCCAAAAAGGAGGTCAAAAAGCTGATGGGGACTCGCTCGGCTCGCCGACAATTGCTGTTTTGTAACCGCGCGTAGATCCTAGTACTCGATGATGCCGTTTTAAGGTTTCTATGGTAGGGTTGAGAACTAGGTAGGTACATACACACACACACACTTCCAAAAGACCAACAAAGCAGAAGAAGAACCGGGCCGAACAACCCGGTTCGTCCAGCCGTCCACCAAAAAAAAAGCAAAAACACGAACAAAAACAGATGAAACAAAATAGTAATCGGGCCGACCGGACCGGCGACCGGCTCCCCTTCCGTTTCTCTCAAGAGAAAAAATAGAAAAAAGAAAAACTTGAACTGAACCGAACCCGTAAAAGTTGCCCAGCCACTCTTCGGCCCGGACCGGCACCACACACTATGAAACACGGGCGTCACCTTGAACAATCTTCGTCTCATACTCGCCCGCCTACGAACTCGCAACAAGCCCCATTACGTACACCCCCCAGTCCTATCCTATACTATAAACAAACACAAACAAACACAAATAGACAGAAAAAAAAAGAAAATAAAAAGGAAAGCTCGATACGAAGGTGTGCGTCGTTCGTCGCGTGTCTCACAACTACCGATCCAAATCCAAATCCCCAGATCCCCAGATCCCCAAAACTACCGCCACACCACATCAACCTCCATTCCTATCCATTCCTAGTTCCACTCCATTCACATACCAACACCAACCCCACACCCACCTTCGTCTTCCCCTCCCCCCCCACTTAGAATACCCAACCCAACCCAACCCATGTTTCCCAAGCCCCCAGGATCCCTCCACATTCCACATTCCAATTCCACACCACCAAAACCCAAATCCAACCCCAACCCCTATATCTCCCTTCATCCACATCCACATCCACGAATACAAACCAGCATCGGCCCGACAAGGTATATACTAACCCAAGTCGTCGATGTACAGTATAACCCCACCAACCTATCATATTACCATGAGATACAACCAACCCACAGGTCTACAAAACCCAAAACACAAACACAAACACAAACACAAACCTAGCATAAAACAATTCCCTATTCCTATTCCCATCCCAGGATCCCGAATCGAATAGACTGTCAGATTTCCGTGTTGTGTGACTTACAGTAGATAACAAAGGCTTATTCTGTGTAGTACGTTAGCTATACCTCAAGCCGAGTTTCTTTTCTTTTCTCTTTTTTTGAGGTGCTGGGGTAGGTATACTGTAACGGGCTGAGCCCGAGGTCACATGACTAGGCTGCTGGCCTAGTCGCTTCCTTCCCTTCTGCCCCCCACCTTGCCTTAGCAATACGTGGACCGTGCGCGAACACAAACAACATGAGATGGCAGCCACCTTCTCTCTTTCCCTTCATCTCGACTGTAAATAGCATCTGGGTTAGGTAGCTGGAATACAGTGCCTACGGACCGTTCACATATACTACCATGCGCTACAAATATACGATTTTTCCTTAAAAAAATGAGTAAAAAAAATACCAAGATGCACGACGATAATCATAATGGGCTTGATTGACAACTATACATACCATCCTCCCCCAACCTCCGCAACACATTCCCTCCTCCATCCATCACCTAACCCCAAAGCAGCACCAACACCAACCCTTTACCCCCCTCCCCCTTTCCATATAAACCGCACTCCCAGTACCAGCCAAACGCAACCCAACAAAGCTCCCACATCTCCCATCCTCAAAAGACATCCGGCCCAACCTCGCGAATCCTACCCTCCAACCTCGGCGCAATAGCTTTCGTCCAATTAACCTGGAACTCAGCACCGCCGAGCTCATCACACAAGTTTGGATTCCCCTTGAGGCCAGCCAGACGCCACCATTTGCGCATAACGCGACGTATCATTTCCACCTGTTTGTCCGAGAATTGTATCGGGATTCGGTTATCGTACATCGGTCCGTCGTCTTCGTCTTCGTCGGCATCCGGGTCTTCTGATGAGGAGGAGTCGGATTCGGTGGGTTTAGAAAGGCCTTGGTCGCGTTGATTCCATGTTTCTGCTGCTCTGCGGGACTGTGGTGGGGACTGGGTTTGGGATGCAATGGGAGATGTTGGGGACGCGTCGTGAAAGGCGTGACCGGTTTTTTGTAGGTTGGTTTGGATGGATAGGAATTTGCTGTCCATGGATTTCCCCCAGCGTTTCCATTTACCGAGCACTTTGAGCGACATGAAGTATTGGCGTAGTATTGTCGATATGAGGACGCCGTTTTCTTCCGACACGAGCTCTTTGGCTACGCCGCCTTCTTCTTCTATGAGGAGAGATGTGTAGCCATCTTTTGTGACGACCTCTTAGTGAGAGCTCGGCATGGTTGATGGGGGAGTGACGTACCTTTACCGCGGCCCATGTAGCCTCGTGTAGCGAGTATGTATTCTCGTGTCTCGTCTATCGGGTCTTGCCCTACTCGCACATTCTGTACCCTTGAATGTGGTGGCTTGGAGTAATCCGTCTCGAAGCTGATATTAGATACCTGTGGGAACCTGCCCTCCAAGGCTGGATAGTTGCTCACGCCATTCTCCAACGCCTCTCGTATCGCTTTACCAGTGACCTTGATCACAACGACAGGGTCCTCAAAGGGAAAGCAATTGACAATGTCCTTGAGTTTCAGCACGCCTGGAGGGTAAATCTGATCCCCCCGTATCGTTCCTGCAGCCATGATGCAGCAGTCGGCGGAATAGTAGTACCGCATAAGATCGCAGACGAAATTCCCGATATTCGATTCCTTTGTCCGGACGGTGGTAAAGCGGGCATCGAGTGGCGCGGCCGTGTATCCGATAGGCTTGTCCAGCCGCTTCCGGATCTCTCGTGTCTGCTCTTCTACCAGCGCCATGGCTTGCGGATCCTGTTGTATACTGCTGACCACGTCTCTTCGTATGATCCTGAAGTCCCAGCCCTCGCCTTGTGGTTTTCGCCACGCCTCGATATGCGACAGCTGCTTGAAGTCGCTGCCGGACCGTAGTACTTGGGTGCCATTGATGAAGCTGTACGAGTAGTAGTGATCGTGGCCGCCGAGTATGATATCGATCAGGCCTCCCCCGCACTGCTTCGCGAGCTTGTTGTCATTCGGTTCGCGTTGGTGCGAGACGCACACAATGATGTCAGCTCCCTGCTCCTTCAGACCAGGTATAAGCTCCTTGGCCGTCTGCGATGCGCTCTTGTATACAATGTCCGGTGGGAGCGAATTGATCGTATCCAGCCACTCCCGTTCCGCAAGTCCAATCACGCCTACTTTGATACCGTTCGAGGCCGTGAGCATGACCGTCTTCTTCGCATTTCCGAGCGGAACACCGTCGCCGAGGGCTGGGTCGTGGACGTTCGCGAGCAGCCATGGAAACTTGCATTTGGCGGTGAGGTAGCGGTACTGCCTGACGCCGAAGTCGAGGTCGTGGTTCTGGTGCGGACATTAGCTGTAGTCGAATGTAAGCGCGGAGGGTCACATACTCCCACGCACGAGACGTCAGTGCCGATGTTGTTGAGTACAGGGACCATGTGGCTCCCTGAATATGCTCGTCAGTCGCTACCTCGTAGTGTGTTTGGGCGCATAAGCTCTTCGGCTCACTGACCCTTGGTGATGCTGCTCTCAATGCTCGGATTGAAGGCATCTCCCGAGAAGAAGGTCAAGACACTGGGTTGCCCTTTGAACCTCTCATCATCCCTATAGTAGTTGACCAGAGACTGGAACCTTGCGTAACCACCCACAGGCTCTCGAGATCCAGCTTCGACATGGTAGACATCATTGTAATGTAGGAGACGGAGGTCTGGCGGGGTGCTCGGTGCCCCACCTTGAGGCTCACATATGAGCTGTTCCTCGGCTGATGGCGTCTCTGTCCGTGCCATTGCGAAGTCTACGTATGTCTAAGAAGCACAGAAGAGGAAGTCGCGAGCTTATGGTGTGGAAGCGTTTGTATCACGTGTTTTGAGCGGTGAAGTAATCATCGAAACCTACAAGTCAGCACTTCAGGGTCAGGGTCCGACTCAGCCGCATCACAACCAATTACACGGGAGTATTTTCTAGTAGCATATGGATCTGCAGGGGCGTGCAGCTGACGTGGACGCGCCACAACTCTCTATTCTAAATTTTAAAAAAACATTTCAATTCTTTGCTATAGCAGACTTGAACTAAAATTACCGTTGGAACCATGAATTAATAGTTGAAGAAACGTCCTTAAGAGTGAGTGTGCATCCCCCTCTAGTCAAACAAATCCAGCCCATCCTCACGCTAGATAATCATGCAAACAGAGCAAGGAACATGACAGCAAGTCAACTCGGTAGTTAACAAGTATAGTGCGCAATCCATCAATAATTATAGAATCACCCCCGAAAAAAAAACCCCCCATTTTTCTAAAAAGCCCACGCTACCTATGCTCATCCCCCCAACCCCTCCCTCTATCTTACCCCCTCGCATTCCACCGATCATTATAAGCATTAACCCCAACCGCAACCTGACGATAAAACCAATTCCGACTCTCCTCATCCCCAACCGGAATAAACGGCCCATTCGTGCCGCCCTTAAGCGCAATGCCCAGCCCCGTCCTCTCCTTGGAAATCGTCTGCACATCCTTGAGCGGCACATCCCACTCCGTCTGCAGCTTCTTGGTGCGCACCATCATGAGCCCGTTGTAAGTGAGCATGACGAGCATTTCCTTGTTCTGCAGCTCTAGGTGCGCAATGTAGTCTTCGTGGAAGTATTTGCCGTTGTCGAGCGTCTTGAGCCAGAACTGGCCGAGCGCCTCGCGTTGGGAGTAAGGGCGCACGATGCCGTCGGTGCCGATGAAGCGTGTTAGGCGCACGCGGTCGAGGCCTTCTTGGTCAAAGACGGTGGTTGTGTTGCGCACGCCTTCCGCCATGTTGGATGCGAGGTCGAAAGCGCCGATTGCTGCTTTGGTAGGCACGCCCAAAAGACCTTTGCCGACACCTTTGACGAAGCCGAGGGCGCCTTCCTTTTCCGCGCCCTGAATGGGGTGGCGCGCAAGACCACCGAGACCGCTGGCAAGACTGCTGGCGAAGGCGTTGCCGCCTGAGGTGATGCCGTAGAGGGCGTGCTTGGGCCTGTTGCGGGAGCGCGACATGCGGCGTTGGTCTTGGAACTCCTTGTCCAGCGTCGCGGCGGAAAGACCCTTGGACATGCTGCCAGTGAACTTCGCCATACTGTCCGAGAACCCAAAGACTGATTTCTTGACGAAGCTTGATGCACCCTTGGCGATACCGATACCGAGATCTTCGGGACGATCAGATTTAACAAGACCCTGGTACGGCTCGTAGAAGATGTCCGCAACACCAGAGCTGATGTTGTTGAACAAGCCGACTGGGTTGCCGAGGAAGTCAGCGGACCCGATGATGACATGTACTTGTCGCAGCGACTCCTGCACGTAGTGGTTCTTGATGTTGTTGATCAACGCCGTGGTAGAGATACGAGCATTCTCCAGCATCAGTGAATTGTACCGCACCGGCGCATCGTTGACATTGCCAATCGACATGGTAAGGACATTGACCGCAAACATGAACGGGTTAGAAGTGCTCATGGTGTCCTCAGCGTTGATGCGCTCCGTTCGCACAAAGGACAGATCGATTTGCATGGGCTGGAGATGGAGCAGCTCGAAATAGACATCCTGTCCAGACTGTTCTTGCTTCGGCTCGGGTATGCTGAGATCTTCATCCCATAGTTTGCCCTGCTTCTCTTCCGCCCAGGAAGCACCGGGTATCTTTGCAAAGTCGATCATGGCGAAAATGAAATCCTCATCGATCTCGATTGTCATCTGCTGGAGAAGGAAAGTGAAGTACTTGATGTACAGCACGCCGTAAGAGTCATCCTTGACCTTGGTGATGGTTGTCTGGAAGATAGGATGCGCCTCCATCTCCTTGCCCGTCTTGGGAACAACGCTAGGGTAGAAAATGATCGGAAAGATGCCGCCGTAGAGCTGGTTGTCAACCTGGATCCACTTGATCTGCATGTTGACCATCTGGTAGAGGGGCGAGTCGGAATATTTTAGCTCGATATCGCGGAGTGTGACGTATACCAGTTCTTTCAGATGGCGATTGACGAGCGAGATGCCAATGCCAGCAAGTCGGAGCTGTGCCTTGAAGGTGACGTCGGTGTCCATGTCCTTGACCTCAAACCCAGTTGCCGTTGACGAAGAGCCGGCAGACTTCTGCTTGTACATACTCTTCGATGGTTTGTAGTTTGACACTTCGAGAGTTTGCGTCGGACCAGCTGCGACAACATTGAGGTCAATTACCTTCATGCCACCCCGTTCCTGCCCAGGCGGTATCTTGAACGGAATCAGCGGGCCAATTTCAGCAAGCTTGACATGGCGCTCCCTGCCGTTGGCACTGATAACGATTTCCTTGTTCTTTGCAGCTGGGAAGTCCCAGGCATATGGCATGATGCTCCTGGGTGGCAGGCGGTACCTGATTGGCCGGAAACCAGAGCCGCGGTCATCTTCATCTTCGTCCAGATTCGGGTTTGCCTGCCAGTACAGGAATTCCTGATCGCTCATATTCTTGAACGAGAAGGGCCAGTGCTTATTCTCAACACTGATGTGACAGAAGATGGTTGCTGCCTCCATCAAGATGTCGACGCGTACAAGCTTTTGGCGCTGTCCAGCCTTGGATAACTTGACGTGAACATTGCCGACATTGGAGATGTTGAAGGGAGATGACCACTGATTGTTGACACCAGGGTAGCACAGTGACAGCTGTGGTGTCCCGCCTTGTCGAAGCCATCGGATAGGGAACAACTCCCCATTCTTCACCGTCATCCAGTCCGATTGACCGGGTTCGCGGATAAGAAGCTCTTCCTTCATCTTGTTGTTCACGATAAAGCGCGGTGCGATCGACACCGTCTTGGTCAAGTTGTACTTGCCTTCGCCCTCCGCAACCGAGACACCCAGATGCATGTCTGACCGCGCCTTGGTGGACGACAAAGCCACTGTGTACGTGCTGCCAATCGCATCAAAACTCTGGGGTTTACTCCAGTTAGAGTCCCCGGCCTTGATTAAAGCGCGATTCTTCTTGTTCTGTGTTGGGTAGGAGAACATGAAGGGCAAAGCTTTGCCAGCGTCGTTCTGATTGCCGGAGACGACGCCTTGGCCAGCGCCGGCTCTGGCTTGGCTCATCATCTGCTGTGCTCGAACATCCAGCGGAAGACCGGTACGATTGAGAACGATGTAAGGACTGAATATTGCTACTTTGAAAGCGCCGCCGCCATCAGGGAAGTTGCTAATGATTGTCAATAGGGGGACCAAAAACGCACGGGCTCAGTGGCTTACTAAAAGTGCATATTGAGATGCAGCGTCGTATCATTGTCATCCTTCACTGCCAACACTTTCTCCCTTCGGAAGCTCTCTCGGTCCGTTGAGTTGATGATACCGAACTTACTGGGCTTGAAGGGGCCGTCCTGCATCTCAACACTGAGGAGCAGAAGATGTGAGAGCTCCACCACGTGAACGGGGCTGATACCACCTTTCCGAAGGAAATTCGTCCAGTCCTTCTTCGTATTGCTGTCGTATATCCTGTACTTGAAGTCGTACGGGAGAAGGTTGTGGACCTCAACAGGAGCCTGGAGGCGGAGTCGCATGTACGGGTATACGCCAGTCAGTGGATCTTTCTTGTCATAGGCCGCATGTAGCTGGAAGTAGAACGGCGGTGCCTGCTCATCTTGTTCACCACGGCAAGTAATGGTCCGAGTCGGCCGCTTAAGAAGATCTTTCCAGAACAAGCGCTCATTCGACCAAGCATAGCCAAAGCCCTGGTCTGGACGGATAATGATAGAGTGCACGTAACAGGCGCCAATGGGAGCTGGTCTGGCATCACCAGGAGCGATTTTATCGATCTTGAGGAGATGGCCATCGTCTGGACTGTACATGCCGAGCTCGATCGGTATTTGCGTGTTGTTCTCCACTAACAGCGGTGAGCGAATGGTGATGTTCTTGATGTTGTCGGCGCCAAGCTTGACCTCTACTAGTAAGCGGTGCTGGGTACGGTCTTGCTTTGGCTTGAGGTTATACAGGAATTCGCCTTCGCGATGCACTGGTACACGAGTGAGAGTGTCGAAGCCGCTGCCTTGCAGTTTGATTCCAAGCATGCCAGTCGCGCCATCCGTAGACAGCGACTCTCTCGTGGACATGGGATCTTCGAACCGCCATGGTTGCTCCTCTCCGTCCTCAAGCTTGGCTGCAAACCCCTCTTGCTCTTTACCCTCAGCCCAGACGTCGAGGCTAAAACCTGTATAATTGCGCACGCGATATGGAGCGTCGCTACCTCGGGGCTTCGATAGGATGTCGTCATCACTAGTGAGGAAATCGAACGACTTGGAGGCTAGCGCGATTGTGGCAGCGGTTACTGTGAGTTCCATCGACTTGCGAGAGTAGATATCCACGGCAAGCTTATCGGGGTTCTGGTCCTTGGACATGTGGAAGCCAACGCTCCATGGCTCGATCAGAGGCTCCCAAGCAGACTTCGAGAAATTGTAAACGTTGATCAATGTATCGAGCGAGGTATCGGCAACCATGGCCCCTGACCAGTCTCGCACGTCAATACCGAACTTCTTTACGCGCCAATCGAGCATGGGCATCTCATGAACATCACCGATGAGAACGACACGTATGCCTTCTATGCTAACGTGCAGCTCCTCTCGTTTGAGCACAGCAGAAGGAGTGGGTGCCTGCTGTTGCGCGATCTGTTGAGTAGAACGCTTGGTAGTTGCGACAGACTTTGTGCGAGGTCTGTGAGTCGAAGTTCCTTTCTTCGATGGAGTGCCGGACTTGAGCTGCTTTGCTTCCCCTGAAGGCATCTTCTTATCAGCGGGTGCTGTCATTGCGGACGCTCTGTTTACAATCTGCATAGCTAATAGAATGTCGCGGAGCGAGAGACGGAGCACGAGAGGCTCGATGTCGACAGTGATGCTCGTCATAGACGATCTTGAGCCCTGGTTCCTGATATCAAGAGCTGTTTGAATACTAAAGTCATCAAGGATGCGCATTCGGTTGGTCTCGAATCGGTCCATGCGACACAAGAACATGCCAATCTTGTCGACTTGCAGCGTCATTGCTTGTTGTTTCGATACAAGCACTTGCTTCGTGCCCAAAACGATGGCCTCGGAGCTGGCCATTGCGGGATTTGCAATCAGCACTACCTGCGCGTCCACCAGGTTAACACGGAAGGAGATGTTCATGCCACCTTCAGTGGACTCGACCGGAGCCTGTGGCTTTTCCAATGATCGGGAGCCATCTGGCGACATTATGTCCTCATCGCTATCTGTTTCTTCATGCTCGGCCTCTTCTTCGATAGCCAGGGGCTCATCCGTAGCAAGGCCGGCATTGGCGAAGCCTTGGAGAGCGAACAGATAGTCTAGCGCCAGAATAATTCTCGGGCTATCAATCGTGAGGAGCGCAATCAGGTTGCGCTCCTGTCCGCCTGAGATAGACACGCTAGCCATAAACTGTTGCTTGACATCGTTGTTGATGAGTGACATGATCTTGCGGAACTTGTTCGTTCCTTGAGTGCGACTGTCCCGAATAGTGAACGATTGCACGACGAGCTCCGCTTCCAAAGCTCCATCGCTGATCATTCGTACCTTGACGTTGGTATCGTTGAGAGAGAATTTAGATAGACTAGCCGCTTCAACATCACCCACGGGCTCGCCGTCCGCGGATTTTACGAGCTCCAGGCCTATGGTGCCGACTTTGAAGACGAGATCTAGCTTCGTCCACTTATCGTCATCGGAATGCAGCTCAGGTCCCTGGGAGGAGACCACATCTTTAGAAGGCTCTTTCTTTGGAGTCTCTTGGTCCGCAACTCTTCGCGCGGGCTCTGTGGTCTCACTCGGTAGTTCAGCCTGCACGTCTTCGTCGATAGTCTCGGGTTCAGTGGCAAACGCTGCTGGTATCGATCTCGACAACTCCAAGGCGAACTTCATCTGCTCTGGAGTGAGTTGCAAGTTGATGTCCGACATCGAACCGTCGATCTCAAGATCGGGGCGTTGCTGTCCGGACTTGTGTTCGACCATTGTGATATTGAAGTCGAGATCGACCTTGTCAATCAACTGGAGCTCCTCTGAACGATTTTCATCGTAGTGGAATTTCGAGGTGAGCTTGATGTTTCTAATACCAGCGGATAGCTTGTTGGCGGTTTCCGCGCTCTCAGAATCATCGAGAGGGACGAAGCTATTCTTCGCATAGATCTCACCGAGGTTCGCAGTGAGGGTGTCGCGATCCGGCTTATCGGATATGACCATGCGTGGGAACACAACAATGGGCGTGCTGATAGTGATATCGAAATGGAACCTGGTCGCTCGCTGTTGGATCTGTGTTGCTTGGTTTGCTGCGGCCTGGCGAGCTGCGTTGAAAATCGCTTGCATCTTGCCGAACTTGACTGCAAACTCCATGATCTTGCGGAAAGGCTCGGTGAGAAAGTTGATTTTGATGGAGCCTGTCTTCAGGGCGACAGCCATGTCATATCCAGGATAACCCTCAGTTTCGGGATCGAAAGTCTCGTAACTGAAATCAGCCAGGTTCTTGCCTTCGATTGTTACGAGCTGGCGGAGCGAAGATTCCTCGGAAACACCCTGATTGATATCGTCGATCAGGGACAGATTCCCGAGCTGTCCACCAATGCGCATCGTCTTGCCGCGCAGGAATATGCCAACATCTCCCGAGCTCAAACTCAGTGTGGCGAGCCGTATGCCATCATTGTTCAGAATGACTGCGATTCGCTTCAACTCAGCCCGGATTCGTATCTTGTCCGGTTCTGCTTGGGTCCGGTTGACGATTTGTTGCTCATCTGGCTTGTCGGTGATCTGAGCCTGCTGATCCTGCGGTTGTCCTGGATTCGTAAAAGTGTCGAGGACAAAATCCAGCAGTGTGAGCAACGTCCGTCGGGTCACTATGAGGTTGATGGTTGAGACTGCGACATCGAGATTCGTTGCAATCCCTTCATACTTGGTCTGAAATTCCGGGGATTGCTTGTTTACTTTCACGAACTTGAGTGTAAACAGGTCCTTTTGTTCATCCGCTGACACATCCTCAGAAGAGATGATGTTCTTGAATTCCGGAATGGTGGACTGCTCAACGTGATCTTCAACCGCCAAGCTCTTTAGACGAACATGGGCACCCATCTCAAACGCCTCTTGATAGAAATCGAGACCAAAGCTTTCAGCGACGAGCTCGACCAAAAGCTGATCTGATTTCTTGCCTTCTGAATCAGTTCTGTACAGCGAACCCCGAAGTTTGTCGACCGTAAACTTGAACTCAAAGTTGCGCTGATGCAGATGAGCCTTCTGCTTCTCGTCTTTGGTTTCTCGAGCTTCGGAAAACTTCTCATCTGTATCGCTCTGGCCCTCTTCTTCCATGACAAGCTCGTGTTCCTGCGCAGCAAACTGGAAAGACTTGGAACGCGGCCGTCCGAGCGGATCTGTGCTGGCCTTGGCTTCACTTGTGGGCTTCAAGTTCGATGGGCCCTTCGCACCCTCAATCACTGGCTTGCTGGGTCCGTCGTTGTCAAACTTGGGCACAGCTACGTCAATCAACTTCATGAGGTTCTTGTACTTGGAGTCTGATATGGACGCGTGTAGGACTGGCAGATTTCCGGAGACGCGGAATTTGGTCAGATCGGACGCCTTGGGGACGATGCAGATCTCGATTTTGAAGTCCATGTTGATGCGGTCTACGATGTGGTAGTTCTTCAAACTTGAATCTTCCTCAAGCTGCGCTCGAGTTTCCTCAATAGACGGTCCTATGAGCACCTGTGTGGAGTGGAGCTTCAGATTAAACTTGTCGTACATTAGATTCTCGAGCTTCCGGAAGTCCTCGTCAGTGTACTGTTGTTGTTGCTTCGCCTGGATGTCGCGAAGCGTCTCCTTGTCAACAAGTTCGCTCGTCACGCTTACATGACCAGCGTCGAGGATAAGACAGTTGCTGGACTTCTTTGTGACGGAGTCTGGGACGATGATGAGCGGCGCTTGTAGATCCAGCTGCGCGTTGATGGTCTTGTGCTCGGTGAGCGCAAACTCCAAGCCCGCGCGAGTCTGTTGCCGAATGCCTTCGACAGTCGCTCCAGCAGTCTCCATGAGTGCGCCGATCGACTCCATGTGCCTCGCTGGAGGTTTGAAAAACCTTGCCACCTCTACCACAAACGTGGGGTTGTACACAAACTCCATGCCCTTCAACTTCATGGTCAGGTTTGTATCAGCCGCTCCGTCAAGTGGATTGTTCTCGAAAGTGAGGAAGAAGAACGGGTCGTCTTTCTCTTCTTCCTCGTCTGCGCTCGCAGCATCCTTGGGCGATTCGTCATCGTTGAGCTCTTCAATTCGCTTGTCGTCCGGTACGGGCGGAGCATCCTTAATAGTGATGATCTGAGGGAACAGACTACCTTGGGTAGTACCGTCGTATAGGCGCATACCTTCTAGCGCGACCTTGACGAACATGGAGTCGGTGCGCTGCAGGAACTGAGTGCTAAAGGAGTCAAAGAGAAGGCGGAGTATTTCATTCGACTTCCCATGCGGATCGCGCTTGAGTGTGAAGCTACCGGTGCGGAGACTCATGTTTACCTCCAACTTGACGTATTCGCGAGGCATGTCCACTGCTTCCGTTATGGCCTTCTTCTCGTCCCAGTCGATGGCACTGTACAGCTCCTTTCGTTGCTGTTCGCTCATCTGAGTGTTCTCGTCATCCTCATGTTGCTCCTCCTGCTTGCTGCCCCAGATCCAGGAACTCCACGTCTGTTTCGGGGGCGCCTTCTTGACACCGACATTCTCCTTGCGCAGCTGGTTCCGTGCTAACGAGCGCCAGAAGCGGAGATCTTCGTAACTGAGCTTCCGTTCGAGATTATCGAGATCTTCAGCCTCAGTAGCGTCAAGAGCCTCGTCACGCTTCTTCTTCTTGAACAGCTCAATGTACCGTATCCGGTTGTCGCGTCGCTCCTTGAAGAAGTCCCAACTCCATTGCCGGTTCCGCTCATGGATCTTGTCGCGAACGGCCTTGGCAGCGAACCGGAGCCAGCCAGCGGGGTCCTCTTTCGGCGACGACTTTGGTTGAAACTTCTTGTACTCCTGATGTCGGATAAAGTAGTGGAACAAATCTACCAACATAAGGGCATCGCGATATTGATCCTCGTCGATAATGAAACCGAGCTCGTCGAAAAGGAGCCTAGCCTTCATCTTGGGGCGGTCCAATTTGCCAGTCTTGTCCATCTCCAGGCCAGCCCGACCACTGATGGGCTTGAGGATGAACTGGTGGTCGCCCAATTCGGGATTATCGCCTCGCACAATCATGCGCCGGGCCTTCTCGATAAAGTCTGCGCGGTCGATGTCCTGCTCATCGCTGCTCTGGCTACCCTTACCCGTCCCGATGAGTTTCGCGTCGGTATCCCAGTATACCGCCAAGGAGCCAAGCGTGGCCAGCTTGTGTGTCGAGGCCGAGTTGCCCTGGATGAAGGTAGGCTTCCAGTTCTCATCGGTGCTGATGGCGCTGAAGTCGGCTAGGGTAACACCAAGCGCGAATGGGTGCCCGGGATCTGCTATTGAGTCTTCGTATCGGATGTGAATGTTCTTGACCGTGACCTGGACGTTGTCTACGATCGCAGTAATCAGACTCGCCATGAAGCTCTGGTTCTTCTGCTGCTCCTCTGCGCTCATGCCTTCGGTGTTGCGTTCCTTGAGCAATTCCGCGCTGTCTAGCTTCTCCATCTTGACAGCGTGCGCACGCTTCTCCTCCTCTTCTGCATCATAGTCGGCATCCTCCTTGGGCGCGGCCAGCAGGTACACATCCTCAATGTTGACCTTCAGCGGTTTCCCTCTTAGATTTGACCAGGGAATCGAGAGTGTGAGCGAGCCAAGATGTCCCTCCACCACGTTCAGCGGGAGGCGTAGCTGGTCGAGGGCTTCGCGACGGAGCTCTAGATCGCGGAGCTTGACGTCACCAGACCAGATGCCGACGTTGAGTTGCTTTGGATCGAAGTTCTGGACATACATGCCCAAGAACCGGTTCAGCAGGTTCGAGACGAGGCCTTCGAGCATCGTGGCGGCGGGGAACCGTTACCCAGGCCGGGGCGTCGAAGGTAGATAAGTGGGAGGGGTATAGGGGTTTCGGAGCGGGGGAGGTTCGTTATATCGTAACGCTTGGTGGAGTCATAGGGAACGGTCGTCAACGCGCACTGTCTGTTTGATTGGGGTATGTATCTTAGGTGGTAAACACAAGGCGGGGTGGATTAGGACAGGTTTGAGGCGCTGTGCTGATTCGAGTAGTACCGAGGGGGCCGATATGAGAAACACGTCGCAGGGAGGGTCAAGAATAGAATACAATCTCGAGGATAGCAAGTCGCAGGGTCTGTAAGACGCAGACCGCTGAGCTGCAGGAAAGGCGCAAGGGTGGCTACTTCGTATTGCGATCTCCAAGGCAGCGGCATGGGCGCGATACATGACGTAGGATTGTCGAGCCTTCCCGCTCACGTGGCAGCAGCAGTGCGGGCCATCTCGACTCTGATTGGCTGGAGGTTTGCTACTCCACCGCGCGTTTCTCCAATTTCTTCCTGTTCCCGCCGCATACCTATCGCGTCCAGACACACAAGCCGATCGACTGATAGACGCGACATCCACGACATACCATCCGCCACCAACACCACACACAACCGCGCATCCACCCTCCACCATGGCCTGGTTGCCCTCCAACACCCCAGACACAAACACCTCCCCAGCACCCCCAAAGCAAGCCCAAACCACACCCACACCCACACCCACCACCGCCGACGCACACCCCCCAACCCTTTCCCCAACCCCAACCACCCCCCCAGACCCCACCCACCCAACCCACCTCTCCTGCCGCACAACCTTCGACGCAGCCTTCTACTGCAGCTCGCTAGGCGGCCACTTCAACGACATCTATCGGTACGGTCAACTCCGTTCCTGCAGCGAGCACTGGAACGATTTCTGGTTTTGTATGCGGACCAAGAATAGCTATGGGGGGGAGGAGGCGAAGAGGAGGGCTGTTCAGCAGCTTTATCGCGAGAAGGAGGATAGGGTTAGGGCGGGGCCGAATAGTGAGTGGGTTTGGAGGAGGAGGGGCGAGGGCGAGGGCGTTAGGGGCGCGTTTGGGAGGGGGATAGGGGAGGGTGGGGAGGGTGGGGGGAGCGTATGAGGGAGGGGGGTTGTGGTCCTGGAAGAGTTGGGTCTGGTTGTAGTTGCATAGGCTAGGTGTATATAATATAACATTAATAGGAGAATAGGTTGGAGGTCTCTTTAGGCTCTAGCAGCTTGTACAATAGTCGTTCGTAGTCACGATTCCCATACGGAGTAAGCTATGTCGACATGTATGTCTACGCTATCTACATAAACAGCAAGCTCAAGAGCACAAGGTCAGCTTTCTGCAAATTGTTGCTGGTACTTCTTCGCAGTGTCGATTCAGAGGACGAAGCATCACGAAGCAATAGGAAGTCTGTATGAAGTATTTATCTCCTTTCTCTACTCGGAACCTTAGTCCCGCTATTAGAGTACATGCCACCTTAACTTTTCCACCCAATCGTGTGATCATAACTCATCCGATGCATGAAAAGGATCCCATGAAAACGGCTCATTAGCCAAGAACTCCGAGAACTACCCGCCCAGGAAAGAAGTCTATGCTGGAAGATGCAGAAGGAAAGAAGACAGAGACAGCGTAAAGCGATCCACTTAGTCGACCTCCTCGACGGTCGGGCCGTCATCACCACCAGCACCGCCGGGGGCGCCACCACCAGGCATGCCGCCGCCGGGCATACCGCCGGGCATGCCACCCTCACCACCAGCTCCGTAGAACTTCATCATGATGGGGTTGGCAACACCCTCAAGCTCCTTCTGCTGAGACTCGTACTCGTCCTTGGTGGCGGTTTGGTTGTCGTCCAACCAGGCAACCGTCTTGTCGATCTCGGCCTTGAGTTTCTCCTTGTCGCCAGCATCCAGCTTCTCGTCGACCTTGGAGTCAGAGAGGGTGTTGCGGAGCGAGTAGGCGTACGACTCGAGCGCGTTCTTGGCTGAGATACGGGCAGCCTCAGCCTCATCCTCAGCCTTGTACTTCTCGGCCTCGGCCAACATGCGCTCGATCTCCTCCTTGGACAGACGGCCCTTATCGTTGGTGATGACGATCTTGTTGGTCTTTCCGGTACCCTTCTCCAGGGCAGAGACGTTGATGATACCGTTGGCGTCGACATCAAAGGTGACCTCGATCTGGGGAACACCACGAGGCGCAGGTGGGATACCGGTGAGCTCGAACTTTCCGAGCAGGTTACTGTTGAGAAAAGTTAGCAACCATGGACTTTAGAGACCGAAATGTTCGTAAGGAAAGAGGAATAAGAAAAAGAGCACGAACTTATCCTTAGTTCTGGCGCGTTCGCCTTCGTATACTTGGATGAGCACACCAGGCTGGTTATCGCTGAAGGTGGAGAAGACCTCTGACTTCTTGGTCGGGATGGTGGTGTTGCGCTTGATGAGAGCCGTCATGACACCGCCAGCAGTCTCGATACCGATTGACAGCGGCGCGACGTCGAGGAGTAGGATCTCTGAAGTGGACTTGGATGAAGTATCGCCGGACAGGATAGCAGCCTGGACTGCAGCACCATAGGCAACGGCCTCGTCGGGGTTGATGGACTTGTTGGGCTCCTTGCCGTTGAAGAAGTCGGACACCATCTTCTGGACCTTCGGAATACGGGTGGATCCACCGACCAAGACGATCTCGTGAACTGAGGACTTATCGATCTTCGCGTCACGGAGAACACGCTCGACGGGCTCCATGGTGGAGCGGAATAGGTCCTGGCAGAGTTCTTCAAAGCGCGCACGAGTGATGGAAGTGTAGAAGTCGATACCCTCGAACAAAGAATCTGGTATTTGTCAGTATCATATAGCATTATGAATAAAGAAAGATGCTTACCGATCTCGATGGAGGTCTGCGCAGACGAGGACAGGGTGCGCTTGGCCCGCTCGCAGGCGGTTCGGAGACGTCGCAGGGCACGGGCGTTGGAAGTAAGATCCTAGGAGTGTTAGTAAATCTATCGGCGATTATTTCTGCGGATGAATTACCTTCTTGTGTTTGCGCTTAAATTCATTGGTGAAGTGATTGACCAGACGGTTGTCAAAGTCTTCTCCTCCAAGATGAGTGTCACCGGCGGTTGACTTGACTTCGAAGATACCCTCCTCAATGGTCAAGAGGGAGACATCAAAGGTACCACCACCCAAGTCGAAGATGAGGACGTTGCGCTCGCCCTGGGTCTTCTTGTCCAGGCCGTAGGCGATGGCAGCGGCGGTAGGCTCGTTGATGATACGGAGGACATTCAGACCGGCAATGAGACCAGCATCCTTGGTAGCCTGACGCTGTGAATCGTTGAAGTAGGCTGGGACAGTGACGACAGCGTTGTTGACGGTGCCACCAAGGTAGGACTCGGCAGTTTCCCTCATCTTGGTAAGGACCATGGATGAGATCTCCTCGGGTGTGAATGTCTTCTCCTCTCCCTTGAACTCGACCGAGATGACAGGCTTGCCGCCCTTGTCGATGACCTTGAAGGGGAAGTGCTTCATGTCGGCCTGCACCTCAGCGTCGGCGAACTTGCGGCCGATGAGGCGCTTGGCATCGAAGACAGTGTTGACGGGGTTCATAGCGACCTGGTTCTTCGCCGAGTCACCAATGAGGCGCTCGGTGTCTGTGAAGGCGACGAACGAGGGAGTCTAGTGGGATGAGATCAGCCAATGCCTCATCTAGACGAGACGTTGCAAGTACTTACTGTGCGGTTTCCCTGGTCGTTGGCGATAATCTCAATGCGGTCATCCCGGAAGATACCTACGCAACTGTAGGTAGTTCCCAGATCGATACCAATCGCGGGTGCCATGATGAAGGTTTGTGTATGTGTAGTCGGGTATCAAGAAAGAAAATTGCAGGTCTGCTCACAAAGTCAAGGACTTAATTAAGGTGAGGCTTTCCAGGTGTGAGGGGTTTGTGTTGTAGTGGAAGAGGCAGCAGAGAAAGTGGGCGGAGGAGTTTTTGTATCGCTTCGGTGAGCTCTGTTTCTACAGAATTCCAGCGCTTTCGATGTGCCAAGACTCCAACTAGAACCTTCCCGCAAGCTCGCGCAAGCTCTGCGACCCACTAGAAAATGCTTTGACGGGCAGCAAATAGGAGCCTGTGGCTGTAATTTTGCGCTCCACTTGGTTGGCCGACTGTACCGCAGGATTTCGTCGCTTTTCGCTGCCCGACGTGAATTCTTCTGCCGTTTCTCTCGCCGCTGCCTTGCAAAGCTATGACGGAAGCCTCACCCCACCATGACATAAGCGAGCAGCCCCGCCATGAGCGGGTCCAAATGTCATCACAGCCCTGGCCCACACATGGTTCACGTACATTCGAGCGGCCTCTCAAAATTTCATCTGCATCGCCACATCCAACACCCAATACGGACGAGACGCAGCAAAAAGTAGAAACACAGACGTTCGATGGCTTCATAGGTCCATGGTTTGTTGCAGCCGGTTTGATGGAGCAACGCAAACGTTGCTGTTTGTCTCTCCTGAGGTCGTTCGACGCGACTGTGGTTTGATGATATAGTGATTTCATTGGAATGAGCAGTATGCACGGTGTTCAAGCGTTGTCGTGGTAGTATCCTGGGTGTCTGGGCAGTAATGGTACATACCGAGTTGATTTCCTAGACGGATATGCACTACATCACAATGGGCTCATGAGACAAGATTGGTCTATATTGCAACTTGATACACAGATACGAGCAAGACGTGATTGTTGAAGACCTAACGGAAGGCATCCAACCTCCGCCGAGTCTATCACGCACATTTTCTACTTCCGCGTTCTACTGTATCAACGTCTTCCTAATCCCCAAGGAGCACCAAGCCAAGGAGTTCATCAATTGACTTCACAACGGAACAGATTTTGTAGTGTTTAATAGTATTTGGTACTCGCGTCGTCTGCGTCATAGTACGGGTGAGCCAAAAAAAAAAAGGAAAACAAAGTACACAAATCCAAATTTCGTCGCGGGCCCATTCGCCTCACGTAGCGTAAAGAGGATGGAAACTCCACTTAAAGTCCATCCATGCAAAAAGCATAAGAAACGCCTTGACGACCTTGAAAGAAACACAAACATTGCGCAACCCAGGCGCCCTGGCGACAATGCACCACATGCCCCAACGCCAGAAATGGGTATAGTGCGAAGCCTTAATGCGAAACCTAGGAGACCCCCCGGGAAGAAGATATCGGGACCCGACGACATGGGGCCTAACCGCCTCCTCGCCCCCTGCCACGGCCCCTTCCGCTACCACTCGCCGTTCGTGTCATGGGAACCCCGCCACCATGGCCGCCAACGGCAAGCGACTCTCTCTCGCCATAACGCCCCAAAGGCGTGTTTACGCCCGCGTCTGACCAGCCCGCCATCGAGCTTTGTGCGCTCATCGGCACGCCTCCCAAGCCTGCACCGACTTCCAGATGCGGCGCCGTACTCCGAAGAGCACTCGTCATCTCGTTCACCGGTTCCGAGAAGCTTGGAGGCTGAACCTGGTAGTCTCTTGCCTTGACCGGGTTGCATGCGGCTTGTAGGAGCTTCTCGTTGAGCTCATCGTCTGGCTGTGCCTCTCTAAGCATGAGTCTTAGATCCTGCTCAACGTCTTGCGCTGAAAGTGAGGGTGGCGGTGGTGCTTGTGCATTGATCTTCTGGAAAATCTTCGCATCCAACACAAAAGGCGGGTTGTATATGAATGGCGGTATTTGACCGCTCACAATAGCGGCTGTGGGGTTGAGTGCTGAGCGGGTAGCGCCACGAGTCGCGTGGGGGTTGGACGAGAGTTGCCGGACCATGTCAGAGGCGCCTGGAATGTCGTCTGAGTCTTGGTCTTGGTCCATCGTGTCGCCGTTTTCGGAGGCGTGGTCACCGTTTGCGCCATTGGTCTGGCCGTTTGTTGCGGCTTCCTGCGGTGTAGCCTCGGTGTGTTTCATCTTGGCAAAAAAGTGCGAGGCGGCGGTTGTGGCTTGGTTCATGGCCATGTTGAGCTCCTTCTCGGTGAAGAGGCGGTCCAGCGAATAGGCGGCTGATTCGAATTGCGCGTGGATGGTGCGTGCTTTGGCTTCGCGGAAAGGCGAGCCGGCGCCCATTTCAACGGCGCGACCGGAGGGACCTGGTGAGTCGTTGTCCTGGTCCTCAAACAGCTTGCGCTTGCGCTTGTGCTCACTGGCGGCCGCGATTTCCTCGGCATCTCCAAATTTATGTCCCGTCCTCCTTGTCTTCCGAGGCGCTTGTGGCCCGCCGGGACTCGCGGGGTTTCCGATGCTGAACTGGCTGGGGTGAAGGAGCATGGCGTTGCTGTCGGAAAGATCCAGCTGTTCCTTCTCCCGCTTCAGCTTGTTTGTGCGCTGTTGAATGCTTGCGGCGAGTCGTTCGCGGATCGTGCCAGCGAGCAGCTTGTGCTCTTCTTCGGCGATGCGGACCTTGTAGTAGTGCGAATTCTCGATCTCGTTCTTGGCGTTCTCGTGCTTGTTCTGTGGGGGCGGCGTGGTTAGCATCTCGAGTGGGTAGGAGAGAGAGTGGAACAGGCTTACATAGAGCAGAGTGAGGTTGTAGTCTCGCTCTTCCATCGCGTCGTTCACAGCATCTACGAAGCGCGCGTAGTGCTTTCCACACTGCGCAATGTAGTCGGTGCCAGCGCTCGGCGCAGTAGGCACATTGTTCCCCATGATCTGCGAGACGAGCTCGGAGGCCTCTTCTCCGTTGTCTGCGAGCGGCTGGTTTGCGTACGGGTCGGCCTTCATGATCAGGTTCATGTCGGCTTGCAGGGCAGCCAGCTGGGCGCGGTAGTGGCTGTCGCGATTGTCGGAGAAGGAGGCCATCATCTCGGCGAGCTTGTCGGCGAGCATGTTGCGCCGTTTATCGCGCTTCGAGGGCTGTGGTGGGGGAGAAGTGGCCGATAGGCCGACAGTGTAGGCGTCCGCTGGAGACGGACTGTCATTTCGGACCATGGCGATGACGGAGACACTCGGTTGCGCTCAGGAACGTCTCTGTATACAAATGAATGTGCGTTGCGCTATACGGCGCTGGAGAGAAAACGAGTGGTGTCTGCTCAATCAGCGGGAAGTTGGGGATTAAATAAGACAAGGGCAGGTGAGAGAGGTGGTTTGCGAAAGTGAATTCGGTCTGAACAATCGGATGCTAGCATCACTTGAGCATTACCAATGGGGTATAGCGTGCTTCTATCTCAGCGGTAACCACGGACAGCACAATAGGTCCACCCCGATCGCCACCCGAACCTCGTCCCACTCACTTTTTTGGTTTGCGCGTGCAATGACTGGTCCTGTGTGAATAAGACATTCAATGAGAAGTCGATTGAATCCAATGCATTCAATCAAGCTGCGGGACGAACCGACTTGCGAGGCCCAAGTCTTATTCAGCTACGTGTTACATTCCAATGACTCTGACCTAGAACTGTAGGTATTGTTACAAATTACAATCAATTGATTTGCACACGCCTTTGCTAGCCAACCCTGACTTCCCGTCTTCCCCTTCACCACAACACCACACCGTCTTACTCATTACATCGCCGGTCTTCCACTTCCTCGGACACAAATCAATCATCCTCAGTCAAGTCCTCATCCGTTTGAGCAAAGTCGTCGCAGAGCTCGAGCGTCAGGTCCGCGGCGCCGAGAAAGGCGGCCGTATAATCCGGCTTCGGCTCGCCCATCCAAATAATCTCCTCCACGTGCAGGCCATCGGTATTGTGGATGCGGAGCTTCTGGTCCCAGAAATCGAAACCGAATGCAGTGCTCAGGCCATAGTAGAGCTGGGCGTGCTCCTTGTAGGAGTAGCCGAAGATCAAGACAGGCGCGCTTGTATAGAGACCCGTTTCCGTCCTGGTGATTTTGATGGCAGTGCCCACGCCGTCCTGGGCTGTCTGCTGCGTCTCGGTGTAGTAAGAGCCGGGCGCGAGCATCTTGGCCTCGCCTTGGATGTCGCTAACAGATGTCACCCAGACGGGGAAGTTACATTTGTTGTGTACACTGGCAGTGCTGATTGCAAAGGCCGTGTTAGCCGCGAGGGCGACAGTGGCGGCGAGGGCTGGAACTCGCATGTTGGCGATATCGATTCCCAGCAGTAGAAGACGGATTAAAAGAGTCATATATGCGAGAGGCTTGACTTCAGGAGCAGAGAAGGTTTGCTCGAGCTTGAAGAGTCCCCTGATGCGGAGCCGGCTTGTTCTTATACCCAGCGCGACGCCGAACTGTGTTTCCTGGCGCTCTTGTGTTCATGTTTGCAGCCAAAGCTAGGGGATACGGGAAATGTGTACGATGACACTACTCCAAGCGAGGTGGATGCGTCCTATCTGGGACATGGTATCATGCCACTGTGCTGCGACTGTCCGAGCAACGACATCTTCGATCTGGGACGTGAGGAGTAGCAGACCCATTGTGGCGGTGGCTCCAAAGCTCAGCAAGGTAAGGGTCGCGCTCCGTTTATCGGCATGGTACAACGAGCAACATGGCAAAACGATAGTAGTACCACAAACTCAACGCAGGTACAGGTTGTGGGTCTACCCGTTCTTGTAGAGCATCAAGGCACTAGGACAGCGAATAGAGAGATTGCAATGATGAAAGCAAGGGAGCAAGAGCTTGGATGCGCAGCTTGTGAAAGGGCGTGCGTGATTGACGGGAGAAGACAGTTGAACAGAGAGCGGACTGGACATGGAGTGTTGTGCAGAAGGAGGAAAATAAAACGTGAGACGGGTATTCCTACCACGGTCCTGTCAAATGTCAGAAGCGGGTGACGAGAAGCGGGTGATTGCTCGTTAATTCTTGAATGGTCGCAAATATCATTGACAGTGCGGATGTGACGATGCTGCCGTAGAAGCGAGGGATGTGTTTGCGGTCTTGGATAGCGTGATGAGCTCAGCAGAACGGCTCAAGGCGGGCGGCGGTCCTGGACCTCGGCAAAGAAATGTAGCGTCGTCCCGCCTCTGGCCTCCACATTCCGCTAGCATATTGCCTTGCGGAACACGCGCCGCCATGTGACAGCCACGCTTCGACTCGCTAGAGTCCTCTGGTCTTGTTTTCTTGATCTTGAACATCTTCGAGGCTCGCAAAATAAAAGTGTCTTCAGTCATGTCATCCGCCGCCCTTCGCACGTCGATGAGAATGGCGTCACGGCCACAGCAACGCCTGGCTAGCCTGCAACGGCAGTTCAGCAGCTCGGCAGCGCAGCGGAAAGAGATTCGAGATGCATATATCATAAGTGCCAGTAGGACACCGACTGCCGTAGTATGTCGTCGTTTCACCATCTGATCCCACTCCGGTTGCTGACCCCGTGTCCAGTTCAATGGCAACTTCACCACGGTACCCGCAACCCAACTCGGCGCCACCGCCATCAAGTCAGCGCTCGAAAAGTCCAAAGTCCCCATCTCCTCCATCGATGCTGTATTCATGGGCAACGTGCTCTCAGCCGGCGTTGGCCAAGCGCCCGCACGACAAGCCGCCATCTTCGCCGGGCTACCCACCAGCGTTGAAGCAACCACCATCAACAAAGTATGCGCCTCAGGCCTCAAGGCCGTCAACATCGCCGCATCAACCATCGAGCTCGGACAAGCGGAAGCGCAAGTCGCCGGCGGAATGGAGAACATGACGCGAACGCCCTACTACCTGAACCGCGCCAGTCAACAACCCCCCTTCGGACACCAAAAGCTGCAGGACGGCTTGATCACCGACGGGCTCTGGGACGTATACAACCAGATTCACATGGGCAACTGTGCGGAGAGCACAGCCAAGAAGCACGGCGTCTCGCGGCAGGAGCAGGACGAGTACGCGATTGAGACGTACAAGCGCGCCCAGCAAGCCTACAAGGACGGCCTCTTCCGCGACGAGATCGTCCCCGTGACCGTCAAGTCGAAAAAGGGGGAGACGGTCATCTCGGAGGATGAGCAGTACAACAAGCTTAAGCTCGACAAGGTGGCTACCCTGAAACCAGCTTTCGAAAAGGGTCCCGATGGGACTGTCACGGCGGCCAATAGCTCGCCCCTCAGTGACGGCGCCTCAGCACTAGTCCTCGGAAGCAAGGAAATCGCACAAAAGTACGGCAAGGACAGTCGCGTGCTAGCCAAAATCATCACCTACGCCGACGCCGCCGTTGGTATGTCGCCTCGCACATCCCCCCCCCTTTCTTCATTCATCCGCAACACACAACTAACAACATAACCCCCCTGCAGACCCCATCGACTTCCCCATAGCCCCCGCCTCAGTCGTCCAAAAACTCCTCTCCCAATCCCACCTTTCCCAATCCGACATCTCCGTCTGGGAATTCAACGAAGCCTTCGCCGCCGTCATTACCGCGAATGCCAAGATCCTCGGTCTCGACAGCTCCGCGAATGTGAATCCGAGGGGTGGTGCCATCGCGCTGGGACATGCGCTTGGGAGCTCGGGGAGTCGCATCTTGGTTACGTTGTTGCATCAGTTGGAGGTCGGGCAGTATGGTGTGGCTGCTATTTGTAATGGGGGTGGTGCGGCGTCGGGGATTGTGGTGCGGAGAGTTGGGGTGGAGGAGTTGTGAGTGGTGTTGTGGGGTGGATGGTGATGTGGAAGGAAGAGATGGGGACTGGAAAAGTTTGTGGCCTGTTTGGATGATAGGAATATTAAGTGTGTATTCATCTGGACTTCATCAAGCATAAAAACTAGTACGATGACGATCCCATCTTTTTTTAATCCTATCCCATCCCAAAATTAGATTATATAGCCCTACGCCCCAAACATAACCAGCACCTACGCCGGAAGTCACAAACCCCAAGAATCCCATCCTACGCTTCAACAAGCCAGCCCCTCACCCATCTTCGCGCTCCCCACACATCCCCCTCGAATCACAACAGACCCAGCTCCATCTCCAAATCAACATCCATATCCATATCCATATCCATATCCATAGCAAAACTCATCTCCGCTTCATCCCACGGCATCCCAGCAGCAGCAGTGCCCTCAACACCCGACAAACCATCACCAGCAGCACCACTATGTCCCACCGACTGAAAGCCAGCGCTACTATTCGGATTCCTCAAATCAGCAGGCAACTGATCCCAAGACGGGAACAAGAACTCATCATCATCATCGCGCGCATGCTCCGTAATAGCAACAGAACAAGCCCGCTGTAAACCAAGCGGCTCAAACGAGCGCAGACCAACAGCTTCACATTCGTAAACAGGTGGAGCCTCACTGTTGCGTGTGGTGTCCAGCTGCTGCTGCTGCTCGGAAAAGGGTGCCAAATGAGCATTGGTCTCGTTGAGCCAGTATCGCTGTTTCTTGGTGGGGGACGAGCCGGAAGTCTTGGTTGAAAACCCGGGTTCGCCGCTTTCGCCGAAGCAGGGGCCGTTGGGGCTTAGGCAGGTGAGTTCGGAGATGGGTTCGTATACGCCGAGGCGTTGCGGCTCTGCGGTGGTCGTGATGGGTAGGGAAGCCGGGGAGGTGGTGGAACGGGTTAGTGGTGGTAATAGGCTGAAGGGGGATTGGGGACCGGAGGAGCGTTGGGATGCGTTTTTGATGACGGCGATGGAGCCGGAGAGGGAGCATTCGAAGGATAGTGGGCGCATGGGGTCATTTTGGGTGAGGGTGGCGCAGCGGAAGTTGTTGGTGTTGAAGGTTGTTGGGTCGACGGTTGTGGTGGTGGTGGTGGTGGTGGTGGTGGTGGTGGTGGGGTTTATTCCTAGGTCTTTGTAGAGTTCATGGTGGACAGTGGTGTCTGCAGATGTCAGTACGAGGAGGAATGATTAAAGGGCTTTCGGGGAATCAACGTACTTGTCGGGGGAGAATGAGTGTCGATGCCGAGCGCTTTCTTGAACAAGTTGAGCCACTCGGGGTTGTCGGCAGAGGTCTGGTTCCATGGATCGTCATCGCCGTACAAGATCTGACGTGACTCAGCCTGTAGCATGGCGTCGGTGATAGACCCAGCGCCGTGCTTCTCTATGTGCTGTCGCGCAAATCGACCCAGTCGAAGAGTCAATATCTCCCAGCACGTCGCGTTTGGATTCGCATTTGGCAACTCCGATGCACTGAACTGCTCAGCAGTTGTCAAAGCCATCGGGCGCATAGTCGAAGAGTCTTGCCCGTTATGATATGCGGGGTGAAGATCCGACACCTCATTGGAGTCGTTGCGGTTCGGTAGAAGATACTCCAGGTCCTTTCTTTCAACCGATAGATTAAGCTGCTGCGGACACGTTAGCGGATGTGGTTCGCATGGTTTGACAATGCCGCTTGACCTCGCTGTAAGTCCTCGTATTCGTTACGATTGTACGTACCTTTAGGCTAGCAGAGTTACTGGCAGAGAAGGGAAAGGGCGATTTGCTCTCATTAGCAATCAGGTACGGCGGCATAGCGTTGGTCACGTGTATGGCGACATGAGAATCCAAGCCGCGACAGCCTTTCCAATCTTTCATGCTGGCACCGTTGCGGAACTCCTTCGCCAAGTGGTCGACGCGATCCTGCCACTTGTCGAAGCTCATCGCGCAGAAGCCGCACCGACTTTTGATATACTGAGCTTCGGATTTCCACGTATCCATGCTGGCCGTCATTTTGCAGCCATGCATCAGTCGTAAGTGTTGTCGAAGGTGGTCTTTGCGGTAAAAGGTTCGAGATTCCGGGCCCTTATCGTAGCAGGCGCTGTGGTTGTGTGTCGCTAGATGCTCGGTGCTGGGTTCTATCGTGTCGCAATACACACATTTAGGCTTCCCAGTGGCCTTGTCGACGACGATCTCACCAAGTGGTGCGCACAGCCACTTCTCGAGGGATAGATGAAGACTCTTTTCATGTCGAGACCTGTGACATGTTTAGCAAGAAGCTCCCATGAACCAGCAACTGCCTGCGTTTGATTATTTTTGGGGTTTCGGCTGTCATATTTTCAGAAGGTATAGCCTTAGAGACAGCCTCGCGGAGCAGGATAGGGAAATAAAACCATACTTACCAATCATACTTCGACTTGAAGGTATCGGTGCAGAAGGTACATTGGAACAGTCGCGGCCCTTCATCCAGACTAGCCTTTGGCGCTCGAGTTGGAAGCCGCCGTCGCCTGCGTCTCTCTTTGGCCTTTAAACTGTTCATCGAACCGAGAGAGTGTCGCGAGCCATAAGAATAGGCTGAATTGTGGGATCCGAGAGAACCGGAGGACATGTTTGTTAGGCCCGTTTCCAACGACGAAATAGAAGGTGCCCTGAATACGGAAAAACTTCCAGTGCTGTCGTTCGAGGCATCTTTTCGATAGCTGCTGCTTAGGCTGGCGGATTCTGGAGGGTCAAACGCTTTAACGGCGTGGGCAATAGCATTCATGGGCGCCGGTTCGTTCTCAGGAGGAGAGTGCTTCCATCGCTCAAAAGGATCTATCGAGAGTTAACCGAAACATTCCTGCTGCTGTAAAACTGGCATCTCAAATGAAGTGCCAGTATCTGAGCCTTTGCCCCCAACCTCTGGACGCCCATCACCCATGCAGAAGGTCATGAACCTCCCCGCACTCCTGGACGCCAGCGTCTTGTGGGAGCGGCTAAACTCAGGATCGATATACGTACTCAAAGATTCCCAAGTCCTTCCAGCTGGAATATTGATCGCTTCTGTGGATGGACGAAGGCTCGGTGATGCACACCGCTTGGGCCGCGCCTTCTGCCTTCGCCTCGTGTTCGCCATCCAGTTCGATATTTGACCAACCGTGAGGCCCGTCTGCTGCTTCAAGGTTTCTTTCTCCTCATCGGTTGGATACGGGTGGTCGATGTGCATAAGCATCCAGTCCTTCAAAATTTTCACAGCAGAACGTGAAAATCGAGCGGCAGCAGCTCCTCTCTTAGAACCTTGCTCTCCGTCGTTCTCGTCCTCTATGGGACCTAGGTGGCCGAGGGATCGCATTTGCTTCTTTCCAGTAAGTCCACCGAAACATCGGGTGTCGTTCTCTCCCACGACATCTAACGTGTCCAATGCGGTCCTTTGCCTCATACCTGACATGCTGTCTGGGTTGCTGAAGCTGCAGGAACGGAATAGAGCATTGCATGGCGAGCATCCTGATTGCTTTGAGCCGTCGGCATTGTAGATGAAGCATTCGAGAGATCTCGATCGGCAATAATCGCAGGGCTGGCTCGGCTTTTGATATCGTGGAAGCCAACTGCTGAAGTCTGTGTTGAAGTCTGTGTTTGTAGGCTGGGCATCGTCGGGAGGTGTCAGGGCTCCAAATCCGTTGTTCACCACATGTCTGACGTTTGTTAGATTCCTCGTGAAGCTGAGCCAACAAGCTAGAAGCACGGTCTTTTGGTTCCATTCCTAAGGAGATAGTCGTGCATCAAGTGACATGAATGTAGACAAGGAAAAATATGCACTCACCCGTCGTTCAATGCTTTCTCTAATGCAATGAGGTCTGGATCCCGTGATACATCCGCCATATCAGTTTCCCCAAAGTCAACGAAGTCGGCCACATCGAAGGCTGGATCGGGAGTAGCCATGATGACGGCTAGAACTGGTTACCAATCACGGGCCTTGGTTGAGAACGGAAAGACAAGTGCGCGCCCTTTGTGCAATACAAATCTGACGGTAAAGCCCAAGATGTAGTTGCGGGATGATGGATGATATGTAGGACTCATTGCTTGGACCCATGCTCAGAGTCGTCCACCATACGCTTTCTACAACCGCTAAACCGGATATTGACGAATGTCAAAGTGGAAGGGCGCAGTCCGTGCGACATGCAGGAATAATCGACAGATTAGCCCGTTTTGTAGGCTTAGGGAGGGCTAGCCTACCGAACAATACAGCTGAGTCAGGACTGCGGTAGCATTCGATGGTTTGCATGGAAGCCCGCCAAAGCCTGGAAGTTTGGACTTCGCTCTTGTGTTGCACTTGCAAATACCACTAGAGTATACCCGCCAGCTTTGAGACGTATTTTGAGAGGCCGCTCGCCATTCGTCATACCTGTGATAGGTGAAGTTTACGAGCGTGAGTCAGCTTACCTACCGGTACCGGGCGGCAGGCCTCAGCGGCGGAGCTGACAAACCCCACTTTGGCGTTGCAGCATGCACAGTTAGGTAGCGGAGTTCTTTCACTAAGCGTGGGACCGGTTGCCATTGGTCGTCCGAACCTCGAAAAGATAGAGCGTTTGCATTTGGGCCAGGTGTCAGGTGAATTACGGGGAAACGTAGTGCGGAGGTATCGGAAGTCTGGAAGTTGCCGGGCCGGCTCACCGTTTATTGGAGCGCTCACAATAATCAATCAATTCCGAGGAGACTGCGGACTGAACGAAGAGCGGTCTCGGATGGAAACTACTGTGTAAGTTGACCTTTGATCACGTGTAACTGTCATGCGTTCAAAAGGTTGGGTCTTGCGTTCGTCTCCCGAAATTCACAGATACATTTGTAGCCAGGCTTTCTAACGATGGGAGATGCTTCTCCTGCAGTGTCACTGGTAGGTAACATAGGTGCCACAGAGATGACCTCAACAATTGGCATTCCAGCCTGTAAGCACCTAGTTACACTGCTTCCACAGCAAGGCCTCAGACAGCGAAACTGTGCATATCCCCGCTATATAAATGCAAAGCCGCTTGAAATGGGATTTAGGCCCCAATTCTCCTTCATGTCATTATAGGTATCTTTACCGGACGATATCCATATCGCAGATTGGACGTATGGAGGGGTCGTGGGGCTGGAGGCGGGGTAAGCTGGTGAGGACACTACCTACCATGACTACCGGTACCTGCCACAAGTATCTGGCACGCGCAACCCTTGACGAGAGAAGCTCGCTGTCACTACATAAGACGGTGAGGCATGCGGACTGACCTGGACTTAGCTGTCGATGGTTGAACGGCTTGGCGGATACCTACCGAGGCTGGTGGCAAGCGGAGTTTAGCGACTTGCCAACTCATAACGCATCGCAGTCTGTCCAATCCATCAATATGAATCCCATAAGCCGCACAAAACTAGCCAAGTCGCGCCGCTGGCCTCCACAGTGTTCGTCATGTAACATGTCACTTGTCACCGCCTGTGCCTGATTATCCAAGCGCGAGGTCCGCCTACAGCCTGTCTCAAAACCGACCACATCAAACACGACAGCTTTGCCCTGCGCCCGCAACGAACACGAGTATCGAGCGACGAGCATTGAGACCACCTCCCAAACAGTGTACGGCCCACTCTGGACCGACAATGATCAAAAGTGGCGCTTGATATTGGTACTTATGAGATGGATGCAGCTCCGAACTGCGCCATCTGCAATGCGCCCGCCTATCCAGAATGTCCCTGCGAGTCGGAGCGGCTACAGATCGCCGTCAAGCAGGCCGAACAGCGGGCTATGGATGAGAGGATGGCTGAGATCCGGTGCGTACCATGCATCAACATGTCGAGCCGTATGCTAAACCAATACCAGTGACTGGGTCATCACTCACGCCCGCCAGCACATTCTGAATGCCTTCGAACGGTTGACATCGACGCGCAAGCAGGCACATGCGGCCTACCTCGCCTCTCTCCCCAACTACGAAATCTACATGCGATACTCGGGCCATCCGCCAATACACCCCATGTACGTTGCAACGCTACAGACGCAAATTGCAGAAGCGCACGCCGAACTCAAACGCGGCATCGATGCCGACTGGCGCGCATCCGTCCTTCGCTACCCAGAGGTTCTGGACTACTTCTACAGCCTCATTGAGCTCCGGCTACCCGACGATCGTTCCCGACAAGTCGTCGAACCGCCCTTCGCTGCTGCAGGGTATGCAGATAGAGGATATGCGGACCCGTCGAGACTGGTGGTCAAAGAGAAGAAGAAAAAGAGGCGAGACAGAGAAGGGTCTGTGCCGCCGGTACATGTAGCACTCAGCAGGATGATGCGTGGACCGCCTCCTGTGCCTACACCTCCGATACAACACGGAGCATACCCTCGACCCCCCGGACCCTATCCCTACTAAGGGCTGTCCGTCATACCACAAGAGAGTGCCCGATGCTCCGGGGAAGCCCAAGGAGATGGTGCCTCCGTAACGAGAGATGACGCGATGACGAAACGCCGGGACGAGATGGAATGAACCAGCATACAACGGCGTTCTACATTTGGGTTTTGTCATTTCTGAATTCGCATCTTTCATATAGGTATCTATCCGTTATCGAGATCGAAGCATAGCGAGGAATGGGTTTTTTTTGGGTTGAGATGGCCACAATACGTGGTATGTATACTCTGGTATCAGATCATCACCATCACTCTGTAAGAAGGTTTAGCACAATCATACAGATCTCTACTCACGTGCGTCTTTTCTTTCCGCTGCCGTTCGGTAATACCTGCCCCAATCCATAGTTGGTCCGTGCTTTTGACTATCGGAAAGTCGAAGCTGAGCTCTCCACACGACCACCTTGACCATCCGACCTGCACAACTGACGCGGCCTACTCGCCATCGATATACGTCGAGCAAAACTACGCGTAAACAACCCCACATATCGGAATCGCGGAGCGTGCGCTTCACCCAGCCCGCCCAAGATGAGCGGCAAAGCAGGCGCATACGGAGCCTCTGGCGGCGGCGATACAGACTTTAGGAAGACATGGGACCGCGAGGAGATGGCACAGCGGGCCAAGGACAGGGAAGCAAAGGAGCGCGACGAAGGCAAAGAGCGATATGAAGCCAAGCTCGCGGGCAAAACATACAGGCGGAGGGCCTCGACACCAGAGGATCTGAAGCAGACCGAGGCAAGGTCAGAGCGGATAGATTGGAGCAAGATGATTGGCAAGCAGACCCTCACGTCCGCAGCGGCAGCCGTTGGCAAGCGGGGACGAGGCGCAGGTGCATACTGTCAAGCCTGCGACCTCACTTTCAAGTATGTCTACACATTCCCACGCTTGATGACTATGCTAACCGTTTTGCAGGGACAACATCCAGTACGTCGAGCATCTAAACGGCAAGCAGCACTTGATAGCGACGGGCCAATCGGGCCAAGTACATCGGGCGACACTTGAAGAAGTACGCGACCGCTTACGATACCTGAAGCGCAAGAGGGACGAGGACAAGTTTCTGGAGGTTACCGATTTGGATGCACGGTTGGCCTTGAACAAGGAGAAGCTGGAGCAGGAGGCAGAGGAGAAGAGGCGGTTACGCAACGAGAAGCGGAGGGCAAAGAAGAAGACCGATAGTAATGCCATGGAGTGGAAGGTCGAGGGAGACGGCATAATCAGCTGAGCGAGGCGCCATAATAAGGGAGATGCTCGAGCATGGCCGACAGCTACCTATCGCGACCCTTTTGTCCAACGGTCATGTGGTTCGGCATTCCAGTAGATGCGGCTTTCCATCCAGGGAAGATTACACGTGCGAAAAGCCCCGGGGAGTGTTGACGCGCATTTGTTCGGCAGACGCGCTCAGCATTTGCGCAGAGTTTCACCGCACCGATCAGTATCATGCGTTCTACTCCGTACTAGCAACAATACCTGCATCGATCGGGTCTACATTGTACATCGGGTACACGGGCGAAAAGCTTCGGGAGCCTAGGCGCGCATCATTCGCGCGTTCAGGCGTATTTACCCCACATTTACCGAGCATGCGCTTGTTCGTACCAGCGCGCTGATGCAATATACAATTGATTTGCAATCAACCAAATACCGAGCGCGAACACGATTACTACTACAAAAACCGAATTCGATCTTCTCTTGTTCTTTTAAGCAAGCTTCATTCACGGTTTGAGCTTTCTTTCGTACAGTACCACGCCGCATTCTTTACCTAACATTGACATCATCTTCGAGGTCATATACTGAACACCATGGCGCACGTCAACGGCAATGCTCCCAAAATCACGCTCTATACGAACCATCGTTGTCCGTGGGCCCATCGTGCACATATTGTATTGAAAGAGTTGGGCTTGCCGTATGAGGAGGTTATGATCGATTTGGATCGGCCGAGGGAGCCGTGGTACCTTGAGATTAACCCGGTAACTACCCCAACAACTCAGGAAGCACTTCACGAACACGGTACCGTGCTGTCACGATCATGGAGCCTCACTAATGTTCCTCAGCGCGGCCTCGTCCCCGCCATCAACTTTAATGGCAACATCGTCACAGAGTCCGGCATTGTGGCCACATTCCTTGCCGACGCCTACCCTTCGCACCTTTTGCCGGCATCGGGTTCCCCCGAAGCTGCCCTGACCCGCGCACGCATCAACTTCTTCGTCGACACATGGTTCTCCAAAGCGGGAAGCTACTGGTTCAAGATACTGCAGCAGGACTCGGACGAGGAAAAGGAGAAGCTCTGCAAGGAGTTCCTGCACATTGTGGGAAAGGAGATTGAGCCGTTGCTGAAGGATGCGAAACCATTCTTCGGTGGGAGTGGCAGGGTTACTTTGGCTGAAGTAGGATGAGTGCGCAGGAACGACGAGCAGTGCTGACAAATCGACAGGCCCTGACAGCCCCTTTCATCCTCCGAATCTACGCCCTTGTGAAACACGGACTCATCCCACAGTCTCTCGTTTCCGGCTTTGATACCCTACCAAACTTCTCAAAGTGGGCCACCGAGGTAGTCAAGCAGGAGAGTGTGACATTCATCTGGGACGAAGAGCCGATCATGGCCGGCACCAAGAAGAAGATCGAGAGCCTCAAGGCGCAGTCAAAGGCCGCTTCCAAGTGAGTACGCAGGCACTGTAGTGATGCGGTGTGCGATGAACGATCGTATGTCCCGAAGGTACAACTATCTACACTTTTGAGTATGATATCTGTCAAGCTGCTTGACACTATGTGCGCAGAGAGGGTAACCTCAATGCTATGCCTTTTCTTCCACCTCCTGTTGGATATCACAAACGTAAACATGAAGCGATGCCAAAAGCCCACACCGGTGCGCCAATACCACGCCACCGTACCTAGCCATGAAATCAAGAAGCCAGAGCTAATGCAAGTTGCTTAACGAGTGTGCCGACAATGAGCGCTGGAAAAGCCGTGAGACGTCATACACTGACGGGCAAAGGGAACAGGAAAGCACCACCGGCCATGCTTTAGTCATCGAGACCTCGGGGACGGTGGGGAACACGGCCTCTCACAATTCCGACCCCCGACGCGTTCGCTTCAACGGCGGCATCGTGTTGTCGGTCACGCCAACCGCTGAGAGCGAAAGCAGCAACTGCGCTGCGTCGATGTCGGCATGTGTGTGGCTCTCATCGGCACCTGACATCTCGGATCCGTGCGCACTATCGACTGTCGCGGCTGTCTGTGGCCGAGTGAACGTCTCATCACGTTGGTCGTGGAAAGCTACCTTGGAGTGCGTCCGCTTTGTGCGCAGGGCTTCACCATAGTATTCGCATGGAACCGACGTTGGGGTGAGCAGGCCCTGGGTGGCACGGGTGCCGACGGGCGAGTCCATGAGAGAAGAGTCGGGAGTGCGCGGTGAGTTTGGAGATTGCGGCCTGTTGATGGGTGTAAAGCGAGTGCGTGGGGACACCTCGGGCGAACAGAGGTACGTGTCGGGACTCTGGTGACTGTCGCTCCAGTACCCGCTGTCCAGGTCTGCGGGCCGCCCACGGCGTTGCTTCACTCCTCCCTTGACGGCCAGTGGCGACGGCCCGAGATACGTTCTGCTTGTCTCGATGATCGGTGAAGGTGCGAGCGACCTGTAGACCTTGTACGATGGTCCTTGTTCTCGGAATCGGGTTGTCTCCTGGGTGCAGTATTGTACGATGGCCGGGTCGATAAGGAACTTCGCAAAACCCGGTTCTTTTGGGTCCAGGCACAAGGAGGGAAAGTCGTTGCCAAACACTGGCGTGAGGGCCCATCGGATGTCGTAGCAGAACGTTGCTGCGACGGCTTTGGCAGCATGGTACGGCATCCAATACCCTACAAAAGATCAGCAAGTCACCTGGACCGATGCGCGCTATCCTGACTGACCTTGACATACCAGAGCCCCTCCTGTTATACTGTAGCTGATGTTTTTGAGCCCTGGATTCTCCCGCAGCGCTTTCGCGGGTATCGTCTACGCAAGTCAGTCATTCCGTCCGCCATCCGAGAAACAATCAACTACCTTGGAATACTTGAGCGATTTGAAGAAGGGTGTCATTCGAACGAGGCCAACGTTATAGTCCCAGACTACAACGTACTCTTTCTCTTCACCCGGCCTCTTGTACGTGTATTGAAACACTGTCGCCATGTCAGTGTCGCGCTTCCAGCCCTCAAGCCAAACTTACTCTCAAACGCGTCGCGCCCGGTCTTATCGAGAAAGTCTTTCTTGTCGCTGTTGTACGGGATGTGTCGAACCCCTTTCTTGTAGATTTCGCCCAAAGGGTATATCTGGAACTTGCGGTGCTGAGCAAGGAGCTCCTCGTCGTTGCCGGCCTCATGCGGAACAAAATTGACATTGCCCACGGGTCTGTTTCCCTCTGAAAATATCGGGGCATCCTTGGGGACCTTCTGCCGCCTAGGGCCGGGAACTACTGCCACTGGGTAGGAAGGTGGGGTCGGCGACTTGGAGATGTGCTGGTCATTGTGTTCACCGCAGAATGGGTTTAGCAAGTACGGTATCTTCATCATTCGGACGAGGTGTGCGCTGCTTCGACTCGCGAACGGCAGGGACTGGCGACTTTGACGCCTGTGGCAAAGTACCAGTGATTGGCAAGGTATGATGGACTTGACAGAGCAAAGACCAGGTCGGAAGCAAGACTAAGCTGCTGTGAAACGAAGAGGGCTATTTGGGCGGAGAGCAGGTTGGCGGCAGCGACGGGAAGAAGAGGCTGACTTGCAGCGCGTTTGCGGACTGCTCACGAGGACGAGATGATCACCTTATACCTTCGGCCAGTGAAATCGATGACCCGGAACCTCTCCGCTCTGGTAACGAGACCTGCACGCTGTTATGTCACTACATCAGACGGAACTGGTGACCTTTCCAACTTACGTATGGCGTTTGGGGAAGTCCTTGGTCGACAGCACGCTCGATTGAGTCGACGACAAGGAAACGTGCGCTGCACGTTCGTGGTCCTGACCCAATACGAAAGTGGCCCCGTTCAACAAACGGAATGGTCCCGCGGCGAATGGACGGGCCTCGTGTGGTGTCCAACGAATACTTTCGGTCGCCTATTGTAACAATTCAAGTCGGCCAGTGACTTTGACATGCCAAGTCAGCAGATGACATTTGAGAGGCGATCGTATAAGTGCTGTTCTTACCAAGACGCGATGCAAGTCGGACGAAAAGATGAATCGTGCAGGCTGTGTTCCTGGAAGTACAGTTCAGACGGGATCACTGAAGAGAGATGGCCGATGCACCGCAAATGAAGTGAAAGGTACTTGTGCCGTACACGGATCCTTTTAACGGGCCAACTCTTACCTTCACTTCGGCCCGCTAGCTGCACACTTGGCGAAGTGCGTCGCCAAAGCTTGTCCAAGCGCCTTGCATACGACGTCCGGTGTGTAAGTGGGCATGCTGGGGTTTCAGGACGCACACTACATGGCTTGCCAGGTTACCAGGCTGCGGATCCACTAATTGGACCAAACGCCTGTTACCGAAAGCTGGTGCTAGATCAGGGACAAATGTAGTGGTGGAGGATGGATCGAGGGAATAGCGTCGTACGGCGTCAAACAGTCTTCCCGCCTGGACCCTGCAAGCAGACCAGGACATACACACCATTTCCTTTGTTTTAAACGATTGATGGGCCGACATCAACCAAAACATTTCCGATGAGCCGAAGAACGTGCGAGCTTGTAGCAATGGTGCGCTTTCCCTGCCATTGGAAACATCAGAGGCGCAGCACCTCAGACATTCTGCATCCACAGCCCACAGGCTGCCCCTCTTTCACTGAAAAATGGCGAAGCAGGCCCAGGTACGTTTCGATTATCTTGATAAGCCGTATCTGCTGTTGAAGTGATCAGGAAATGGCACGATACTGCAGGTAGTTCTCCGCCGAACATGACAGGCATCACCAAAACCGGAGACTGGTCGCTGCTCCCATCGACATCGCTCGCCCCATCGCAGAAGGCTGGGCCCACCTGTCATCTTCTTTGTGAAGATGGCTTAAAAGAACGAACCGGTGCGGTGTTTACCTGCAAGTTTCCGTCGGAGTACAAGGCACGGCCTTCTTGGCTTTCAGTGCAAACGTGGCCCATTTCTTGCGTCTCTCGGACGCTTGCACAATTGAGGACCCGTCAAAGAAATCGATTGGCATACACACTGTCAGTGTGTGATTTCAGCCCTGTTCCCGTTGGCGATACTCGAGATATACAACCTAGCCCCTGGCTCGCTTGCCTCCTTCATCACAGTCAAATTTGCTCTAAAACATGGCAAAGCATACAGACTCTTGGTGACAGGCATCTCTTCTCCTCGTTGTGAGACACGGCGCCCCCTAATGCAAGCCCGTTCACCTGCTTCCAAGGCAGAGCTTTCCATGGCGGATCTTCGTCTGGAGTGTGCTCTATGGAGGCTGGTCATCCACGCATCATGTCTTGGTTTTAGGAATATGCGTTTAGGCCGCTTGTGGGTTGCGTTGTTGAGAAAGGCGGTGATTATGTCTCAGTACAGACCGCTCAAAGATGACAAAGGCCAAGCTGCAGCTCCGGCTGTCCCCACCCGTGACTACTGCTTGACGAAAGGCCTCTCCAAGACCCTTCTGGAATTCTGAATGTCTAGACTTGACGAATAGGCATCATTATGCGGAGTATCATGGCTACTCGCTCCTTGACCCGCTGTCACTGCGCGTGGCCGGCGGTGGGAGATTCGAACAACACACACTGCCGTCCGGTCAAAGCACAGCGCCTTGGTGAGCTCATATGTGGACTCGCTTTGAGCTTCAGCCCCATTGGCAATAGCCTCCATGCACTTTGAGACTTTGGGTCATCCGTACAGCGCCCGGTGGCTAGGGAGATGAGCCCTCGTTATCGATCATCGTGCAGGCTCGCAGACCCTGCCGCTTCCGCCGTTACACAACAGCCGTCACAACGGGATGACAGACGACCCCAGTAAGATGAAGCAACAGGGGTGCTACTGGTGTAGCGTGAAATGATCTGTCATCCGAGGGGCGAATATCACCAAGGGAAAAGAGTCGGTCGATAACGGGTATTGATTGCACCCAATTTCGAGTCCGGAACAGCTCTCTGGATCACCAAAAAGGAATATGGCCCCATGATTGAGTGGTCAATGCATGTGTGTAAGACGCCCACTGGATATGACGCAGAAATATATCTTCTCGAACCGGCACATGCAGCGGCATATAGTGGAGTAGCGCGCCCAAAGCCTCAACGGCATCAGTACTTCGTCAAACTCAACATTGGACGCGCTTATGGTGTATGACCAAACTGTCAAGATCTTGGGAGTCGACCGAACCGCATTTATGCCGGCTTGCATACTTCCTCCGACGGCCTGGTGTTTCAACCAGGCCAGGCTAGGGTCTGTCGTGCCTGACATTTAAGAGGACTGTAGAACATGACGTCTCCACGTCCCTATTCTATTACGGCTGTCATCCGAGGAAGCACAACAGAAGGCGCATACCATGAACCGATTATATACAAGAATGCGGCCACCAGAGTAGCATGCGCGGTTCATACCTTAACTTTTTCGGCACGAGCTACAACGCTGCCACACAGCAACTTCCCATTCAAATAAGTCGGCGAGCATGCCCCTCGCAATAAACCGAATGAACTGGTAGCCAGAAGGATACAACGTATGCGCTGTTATTGTTTCATTTGCTGTACGTTATGGAATACGCGCAAGCGCTCAAATGCGAATAACCTCGTACAGCTTCATCTAACCCACTGTAGGTCATGTCAAAGGCGGGCGGCAAAATGCGACGCTGACAAGACAAGCCTTTCTTCTTGGTTTGCCCAAAGCGCAATCGTCAGCTTAGGCCTGGCAAAATTACCTATAGTCTCCGCTCGTTCACACAAAGTTGACCTGACGAGCGTGCCACAACTTTGCTATATGCACAGAAGGTATGCCCACAGCGTCCCAACACCATCTCACGACATACTCGGTTCATCATCTGAGATCTATCAGTGTCTTGATAGGTAGTCTCGCGGCGGTGCCTTGTGCGACGAACCTGTCAATATCTTCTCCCTCGTGCCCGACGGGTGGCGCGTTGAGACGTGTCCTACACGCCCTAACGACGCAACGGCAACGGGCAGCCCCACCAAACCTATTTGCACGACTCGGCTCACAATCATCCTGTCGTCTTTCTGCGAGAATTTCACTCGCTGGCGATGCTCCCTAGTGCCTTCCGATTGGAAACGGGAGTTGGCTGGGATACCTTCGCATCTTTGCCATATAGAGGCACCCTGTCCGGCCATAACTCAGGAATGAGTGTGAACAAACGTCACAAGTGACGAGGTTTTGGGCACACAACGTCCTGCAACAGCAGCTTTCTGGCACGCAATAGTCGAGGGAGCGCGACTTGTACTCTGATGTAGGTTCTGACTGACAGCTGCCGTGATGCAATCAAGCTTTGTGGCGCTTTTGACAGGGTAGGACAAACTGCGAAGAGATGTGCGCAGCTGGTGCTTGTTCGAGGAATGCAGTAAAGCCATGCGCACGTCACCTAGGACCGATCTACCCGCCTCAAATGTCATATCCGGACTTGCCTGTGCACAGCTTCATTGGAGAGCGAAACTCGATGACCTCAGTAGGACGAGAACACCTTGCCCCGCGCCCCTCACCAATGTACAACGTATGCGATAGGTATCCGCTTTCGATATCGCTTTTCTTCCTTACACAATCTAGCAGAGGCTCCATCGCCACGCATGCCGATTGATCGCTCTACTATGAGGCTAACATAGTGCCCGAAAGATAGCCCCCTCCACTGACCTGGGATTGAACAACAGAGTGGTACACAACGCGGTACCCATTCCGGCCACGAACTGCAAAGAAAAATTCTCCTATTGGATCCCTCTCTGCCGAACCCATTGACAAAAAAAACGTTGAACAAGCAGCAGGGAAGTTGCATGCACACCATGGGCTTGGCAATTGAAACGTCGGACGACGAAACGACAAGGCGGGCTGGGTCAGATGCGCAAATGAGGACTGGTGTACCACGGCGGCTGCTAGTTGTGAGTTGGTCGGACCAGGAGTAGGTACCACGACGGGAAAAGGATTTGACATGTTCCTGACAGCCATGACAGGTGGCACCGTGCGAGTCTTCCAGACGGCAGTGCGTGGATTGGACGACGGCGGCTTTGAGCGGGATTTGGGGGTAAAGGAGTACGTTACCATCCCATTGAACTTGAAGGCGCTGTTGAGCTCTCTATTATTGTTCACTGTCTCATCTTTCCTTTCTCTCTCTACGTACTGGTACTAGTACTACCTCTCCATACCACTGCAGTCTCGCAAACCGCCCCTCTTTCCCCATCCGAAAAAATCCCCACTATTTTCCCTTTCGTCATCTTTTGTCCCCTTCTTGCCTTCCCGTTAAGCTCTGACCAACACCACCAGCCAGCACATCGCGTCGCACCAAGAAAAGAAAGAAAGAAAGAAAAAAAATTAACGGGCCATGGAGATGGGCGCCTCTTTCTCCACACGACCGGGTCTCTATCTCTCCAATCGTGCCTTTTCCTTTTCCTTTCCCCCGCACTTCAGAGAAAGAACATAGGTATATACAACTGCCGCGCGCGGTCGCGCTATAGGAATCTTTACTAGCTACCCCATCTACGCGCCAACCTTGACTAACTAACCCTAACTATTTGTATCCTCTAAATTTTATATACGCTCTTCTCCGTTTTTGGGGGTGAGGGGGGCGCGGGGCGAATTCGTACCGTACGCCTGCCCGCCTATGTAATCTCTTTCTCTCTGCAGTGAGGTTAGTATACACATTAGATTCTTATGCAACGAATGAGTCTAGTTATAAGTAGACTAGACTAGACTAGTTAAGAGTTAAGGGAAGGTAGACTTGTAGTATAGTGTACTATACCTTCTTTTAATCCCGTCTATCTATGCACCGTCACACACGCACATCCAAAGTAAGAAGTAGAAAGTAGAAAAAAAAAAGAGACGATATAACGTAGGAAAAGAGTTATGGATATAGAATAAAATAATATACTGTTGAGAACATGTGGGTTCAGTCCAGGTTGGTGGAAGGTAGGCTAGTGGTGCTTGCTGTGCGTAGAGGTACAGCCCTACTGTAAAGTCCTCGTTACTATTGACACGAGACAACAAACAATACAATACGTTGCAACCACCCCGCCTTGTCCCTCCTACTCAGTTATCCATGGTAGTCATGCTACTAGAGGGACCTTGTTTCAACATATACTATTATTAGATTAGCCACATTACTATACGCAGAAACCGTGCTAACACAGGACATACCCCCTGCCCAGCAAAAAAAAAAAAAAAAAAAAAAAAAAAAAAACGAAAAAAAAAAAAAAAAAAAAAAAGGAAAGAGAACACTTCCATAACCGTAATCGTAA